>JBBMOE010000085.1:591002-723502 GCA_037975065.1 Chaetodon trifasciatus
AGAGAGAGAGAGAGAGAGAGAGAGAGAGAGAGAGAGAGAGAGAGAGACAGAGAGACAGAGACAGAGACAGAGACAGAGACAGAGAGACAGATGGGAAGAGAATAACAAGGAGAAGGAGGCAGAGATGTGTAAGTGAAGAATGAAGACACCTCCGTTTCAAAAACAGCAACACAGTGAGAATACCGTGCAGGAGTGTCAACGGGGTTGTATTTGCTCTGTGTGCAGAAAAACACAGCAAGAGACATACAGTAGCTCCAGCCTTTAGACACACCCTGTATTTACTCAACATTTGGCCTGCACGCGGCAGCTGGCTGCGGGAAGTTGACCAACCTGCAGCTCTTTCTGGGCCACGAACATCGACTGTCAGCATAATGGGAAACCGGGTTATAAAGATAGCAACATCTTTTGAGAACCATATGTTCTCTTATCAGCTCGACTCTTTTCTTACCCGGTTTAACCTTGCCTTGTTTTGATTTTCTTGCAGCCATTCTTCTCTCTGATCAGTCTTCATCTACCTCTGGCCCAACTCTGCCTGCTACTCGTGTTCTCTCAACTTAACTGGCTTTCATCCCTCCCCCAACATCTCTTTGTTATCTTGGCTGTGCTCTGAGAGAAGGACATTGTTATATCAGAGCCAAACAAGTGGAGACTCAGATCCTCTTATCTGTTGATACAGCCTCTGCTGCAGCAGCCCAGCTCCCCGTCAGCCCCAGCTTCAAAGGTGAATAAACCCAGACATTGCCACACACACACACACACACACCTGCATGACCGGTTGGACAAGGTAGAGGAGGGGCTACCAAATTTCAGTTTCTCAATGTCTCTCTCTGTCTAGCCAACATGCACAGACACACTCTTGAGGGTTTAAATTCAGGTCGCAGCAATTTAGGGGAACAAACAGGGACCCGCATTTACATTTTAGGCAGCAGGTGCTTGTGTGCGCGACAGGTAAGGTGTTAGCAAATAAAAAGCATAGAGGTCGAGCAGAGAGATCGTGATGAATGACTCACAGTTTCACCTACATTAGGTTGTGCAAACAGAAAAAAAGAAAAGGAAAAGAGACATGATATCACCGTTTGATAAACAGACTATTACAACACCATTTAGCTAGTAAAATGAAGCCTGCAAGGGCTACGTCTGTTCCTGCTTGTCTGTCAAATGCATGAGTAACATACACACACACGTACACATTTATATGACTTTGCTTATTTTAAAAAACCCCAGTTTGGGGTGTGCCCAGTGTGGGAAAAAAGGGAGGAAAGTGGGACGGCCTGATGAGAAAACGAGGAGTGGCTGAAGCATATTTCACAAGAGAGAGGAATTTGTGAAAACCAAAACCAGGATTTGCATTTGGGACAAGGCAGACTGAGAGGAAGCCATGATGTCACATTCACACACTCACACTCACCATCTTTTGCTTAGTGACTGTGGCGCCCCAGAGCCATAACCTCCCACCTGAGCAAATCACACACTGCTGTGCTGTACCACACATGCCTATATATGGTCATAGCCAGGACAAGGGCTGATATTATCCACTACAGACAGACAGACAGACAGACAGACAGACAGACAGACAGACAGACAGACAGACAGACAGACAGACAGACAGACAGACAGACAGACAGACAGAGAGAGACGGGCACAGTTTGAGCTGCAAACAAATAAAACAAGGCGAAAGGCAGATAGTCTTTCAGGGGAGTGAGAGGGTAACATGGAGCAAAGACGAGGGTAGAGATACAGACAGGAAAGCTGAACACAAGATAAAAGCTAATCTTGCATTCCTAACATTGTCTCCCTGCCAATTCAGCACAGCAGTCCACCCACTCATCCACTGTAAAACCTTAGCATGACACTGGCTAATAATCTTTTCAAGATCTGGGTTTACTGTAAGGCTGGAGCATTTTCAATTATCCAAACACAGAGAAACACTAACCAACCAAATCTATTCTCATCTGGCGTATTTCCATGATTTCATGTCACATTTAAACACTGTCATGCTACTAATCTCATCCCAGATGCAGGGAATAATCATCATTAACATGTTACATGCTGGGGCTATCATATTTCACTAATGAGCACAACTGTCATTCAGACAAGATGAATTATAAACTGCGGTTGATATATCTTGGCAAGTGTACTTGAGAATGTGATTGTGTGATTGTGTGTGATTGTGTGTGATTGTGTGTGTGTGTGTGTGTGTGTTTTAACAGCAACCAGGGGGAATTTGCAGCTGTCAGTCCGGGAGGTTGGTGGAACAAGAAGAAGTTTGTGCAACTGAGGGCATGAACGCAAGTGTGAAAAGAGTTGGAGAGCAAGGAGGACATTATTGGACATATTTGGGAGCGAGTGCATCTGTGTTTCTAAATTCTTTTTTGTCGGGGGGGTTCACTGTTTGCACTTCTGTCCTCCACTCATTTCCCCCTTTCACAGCTGTTAGTTTTGGTCCTGAAAGTCAGCAGTGAATTTTGTTGAACAATGAAAACAATCAGTGCAGTCTCACTGCCACTCCCCTCCCCTCTCACCCACTTCCTGAGAAACAGGATGTTATGGATTCAACATCAGAGATGTGTGGAGGGACGCGGCGGCTACTTATGCTCACCAGAAAAAACATTGTACTCAACAGAACTGCTTATGTATGAAACCATGAGAGCCTATACGATGTACCACTTTAATAAACCACCTACCGATGATTGGCTTCCGTCAACCATCGGAGGTGTTTTTGTGGTGAAAATCCCCTGTGGTCAATATGCTGATCATAGGACCACAAACCACTTCCCATTTTTGCTAATAATGTTCTCCATCTGATGTTTTCTGTTCTGCTTTCATGAATTTTCAGAAGCAATCTCTGTGAACCTGTATGGTTCCTCAGTTTCGGTTTGTTCCAGTGGTCTAATCACTGAAGCTGAAAAAAGTTGAAACAATTAGTCTTAATCCTCTATGATAGTTAGCTGATCATCTTTGGGTTTGGGTGTGTTTAATGAAACAAACAAGAACGATGTCACCTTGTGCTCTGGGAAATTGTTATTTGTCACTAATTTATGGCATTTAATCAAGAATATAATCTACACAGTTATCAATAATGAAAAAAATCCCTTTTTTTTTAAATCGTAGCTTTTCTCTTAACATTTTAAAAATATGTCCAGGTAGACCACTCCAAGAAAAGCAAAGCAACACTTTTGAGCAAAAGAACGGAAACTGCAAGGAAACTAAGACTGGACTGAACCATTTTTTTACGTACATGCTAATCCTAAACCTTCATTCACTACAATACATGGACTTTGTATGAGCAATAACACGTGTGCATCTTTAAAGGGTGAGGGAACAAGAGTGCACTGCGGATGTTAGGAGTTCTGTTCTGACGGCAGTAAACGGTCAAAATGTCAAGCACGGTGCCTTAAGGTCAACAACAATACACACACTCCTCAAACATCTGACCGAGCCCTGACACACCACGAGTCACACACGTCCATCTGATTCTGCAGCCATCAGTCAGCATGACTCACTCAACCCTGTCAGAAGACATCTGTGATCATACACACATGTAAGCAACAATGCAGCCTTTGTGGACTTAATGAAACTTGGATTATTGCAATAAGCGGCTGCACCTGCCACTGGCAGCAAAAACTCCTACCGAAACAACACATCGACTGTCAAAATGCACATCTGTTCACGCATCTCGAGGTAACTCACACTGCAGTTTGCTGATAAGTCAGTGTGATGCCACCAGCAATGGTTTAAGCTGAGCGTGGCTTGTAATGGGATTGAAGCTTTAGCCCACTAATCCACTTACCTCCTAACACATACACACATGTTGCTAACGTGCACGCACAGACAAACACAGGTTAGACCCTCTGTGGATTAACCTGCACACCTAAAGAGAGCAGACACAATTGCAGTCAGCACTGGGGGCATGCATCAACAGTCAAACAATTACATGGCTGTTCGTGTTCACACACTGTGTTATTAGTGGTGGCACCTGTAGCTTATTAAATCAGATACAGCCCTGTCCCAGTGACACCTGCACACATACTGTATGAACATGAAGCAGGACAGTCCTAAAGCCCAGAAGGAAGGTAATTAACCAACACTGCAATGTGTGCCCGCATAAAACCGAAGTTTACAAGAAAAGAGCCAGTTTACTTGTTCACGCTCAAACTGACAGTTATCCCCACCCAGGCGTTTTCCTACCAAAACAAGTTTACACAGGACCCACCTAACAGGTTCACCAGCCGACAAACTTCAAATCCCAGCCCGTGTGAGAGACTCCAACTGGAAGACCACCACCATTAAAACAGATTCAAATACACAAAACAGGTTCAGCGCACCGCTACATGTCTACAAGTAAAACAAGTAGCGAGGTTTCCGATTGCCTTAAACTACACTCGTCTCTCGGGCGCTTCTTACCCACAAGAATCGTGGAGGTGATGGGATCTACTTATCTGCTTAAACTGATAAAAGTACTTCCGACAGAAAGACGCTTAAAAACGACACAACATCAGCGTTAACCAGGTCCAAGCACAGTAAATGTACAGGGAACCAAACCCAGTCCACTTCAGGGTTGTAAACCCGCCTGGGCGTCACGTTATCGTGTCAGTTTGTATCCCCCGTTGAACTCTAAAACCTCGCCTTCATACCAGACCTTGTCGTGGACCATCTGGAGTCGTAAGCAGGTAGCATTTCCCTGATCTAGCAAAATCCCACAGACCGTCGGGAATTGATTTGCTTACGTTATACGGCGATCTGGGGCAGGAGCGACGAGCAGAGCTGGCTGCATCAGCTAAACACAGAGGCAGTAACAATAAGACGTATAAAATGTACTCACACGAACAAAGACTCGCGTATTTCAGCAGCGAGTAACTCGGTGGTTTTGCTAACGCTATAGCCCGGATAAATGACAATGTTGGAGATCAAATCAGCCCAATTGGTTAGACTGCTCGCTCAGCACCCCTGTGACCTGGTTTGGCTGTCTTGCTACGTTAGCATCACAATAACCCACATAACCGACCGAGAGCTGTGCCAACAACCAGGCTAGCGTTAGCATAGCAAACAGATTAGCCGCAAAGGCTGGAGTTAGCGTGTGTTCCGCTGAGCGGCATTTTAAGCTAATTTACACGGTGTTCCCTCGTTTCGCCGTTGGCATCAGGGACTCTGTTAAATCGGTTATAACGGCGTGCACGGTAGGCAACGGGACCGCGGGTCACGATATGAACTTTTAATGTTAGCACAGTTGGCTAACATTAGCCTGGGAGTAGTGTTGCTTGATCTGACGATGATGTGACCACTCCTTGCCAACGCTGCAGTGCACCCACTATCTCAAGGAAAAAAAAATGAGCCCCCTGCTATATCAACCATCTGGTAACATTTATAAACTGACTCACCTGCTCGTGGAAAGCCTGCCCCGACCCCTTCCAGACTATTCCGTTTTTTAGTGTTTTCTCTTTCCCCCTCCTTCCCTGGGTTCTGGGTCAAGCTCGTTAAAGACGAAGCGACATCACCGAGTTTTCTATCAAAGAGAGGGCGGGATCAACCAGCGGCTTTACCGTAAAGACGGCGCACACGGACTTCCTTTTCGCATACAGGTGTTTGTTACAAGTTTCCGGACAGTCCCAGGTGTTCAGAAACCAGTAGCCGGATTGGGAATAAAGCCCTTGTATTCCTGTCAAGACAATATGGTGATGTACTGATATGAGCAAGCCTATAACAATTTTATGGGAGCAGGGGATTTAAATTGTGTTGCAGGGGTAGAATAAATAGGCTACCTCCCACCGCCTCCTCTCTCCTCCCATTTATTTCCGTCGATCGCTCCCTCTCCCTCACATACACACTGATGTCATTTCGTTGATTGCCCAAGAACAATAGCTTGAGAGGAAGCAGCATTTCTTGGGGAAGTACAACAACTGCATTCCACACCAACACGACAGAGCGATTGGCACATAAAAACATTGCCAGTGACCATCACATCCTCTGCATGTGCCTGATCAGTAAATAGCTCGATGGCGAACAGCTATATGACTCATGCATGACCGCTGACCTTTTTTAGGCATCACTGCATGACTGTGACTGAAGCACAAATGTTAATCTGCATGCATTCTCTTAATTTCACATGTGTTGCGGGTGTATTTATAGTCCTGTCATTGGTTTTTAACATACTTCTGATTTTGAAGACCTTTGGGTGAAATTAAAGGCAAATCAATAGGAGCCTGATAGACAATACTTATGTGTGGGCAGGCTGGAAAGAGGAACAATGCAAGGAATTTCCCCCAGTTTCCTTATGAGTCCCCCACAGTGTTACAGTATGAGTAAACCTGAGTCACAGTGATCACTGGGAGCAAAAACAATGCTGCTCTCTAGAGGTGCAAAATGATAAGAGACGTGTCAGATGTTGATAGAAGCTTAAAAAAATGCATATTTATTCACATTTTTACATTAAGATTACAAAACCACAGACAAGCCACACTAAATTCATTATTGCCCAGTTTCAAACTATCCAGGAAGTACAAAAAGGAGAGCTGCAACAGACAACAGTAGAGGTAGTTAGCTTTTTAAATGAAACACACACACACACACACACACACACACACACACACACACACACACTCAAATGGAAGATAGGTTAATGGCCCTCACCTTATGCCAGTTATACAGCTTTTTAATTCCTAAAAAGTAACAATGTTCAGGTTGATAAACCCCAGTCCGAAGTTTAGCCAAACTGTAAACTGCTTGTAGCTTAAAAACAGTTTAAAGCACTTTTGTTTGTTAGCTTGTATTGCGCTCTATTGCAATATATACCATGACACAATAGAAATTTGTGATCATAACTGGATTTTGATAGATCAATTGCAACACTTTAATCCCTTTAATATTTGCATTAGGCCAATGTGGGCAAATCAGTGAGTGGGACCCGCTCTGTGGCAATACTGGACTGACAGGGCTGTTGCATCTGTGTGACACCTTAATGTGAATACAGGCATTTCCTTCTTTGGACCAGGCAAACACAGACATTCCCCTTCATGTTCTTCTTTTCATTATCAGTAAAGTTTGCAAATTCAGTTTTTATTTACAGTCTGCACAGCATCCCAATGTTTTTTGGAACGCAAGATCACTGATAATGACTGTCGTTTACACACTAAATGAATTTTTAGCTTGCACTGAGCTACAGTTGTATGATATGCAGAGTTGGATGTGTCAAAATAAAAAAATAATGAGGCATTTACTAAATCTAAATGAAGGTACTGTATATTGTGGACATGAAGGCATAATGGCATGCGTGCAAGTTTGTCTGCTTTTCAGACACTAGCAAAAATTCACACTAGCAGTCCCTTAAACCATGGAAGAAAATGAAAAAGGCATTTTAGTTGTGGAGGCTGTTTTCCGAATGCTGCTGTCAACACACTGAACAGAGATCATGCTTGTTTGTGTCCTTATTTTGAACCAGTCCACTTATTTTTATGAGGAAGTTGTCAAGATATACATCGCTGTACTTGCAGATTATTAAGTACATTTCATTTCCTTTTGTTGTGGCAAAAATAGACACACAGAATACTGTGAGATACTGCCATAAGAAACACATTTTCCCAAAATGCACACTGCAACACAAGTCAGTAAAAGCAACATGCTGAAAAGCCTTTACATCTCCTGGTCAGAGCACTCCGTTCGTGCTGTGTGTGATCATATGCCTGCGCAGGTTGCTTGGGTTGTTGAAGCTGGCGGTGCACTGATTGCAGGTGTACGGCTTCTCCCCAGAGTGAGTCCTCAGGTGGATCTTCAGGCTGCCATTCTGCGTGAAGCGTTTCCCACACTGCGTACAGGCGTACGGCTTCTCCCCGGTGTGAATGCGCATGTGGATGGTCAGCGTGGTCTTGTTGACGAATGACTTGCCGCAGAAGGAACAGGGAACGGGCGTCTCCCCGGTGTGGGTTGCCCGGTGGACAATCAGGTCTTCGCGGTTGACGAAGCCCTCACCACAGAAGCTGCAGTCAAGGCATTTGTTGATGGTGTGAGGGAAGATATTCTGCTGCTGGGGAAACTGGCTGACATGACTGGAGTGCCCCACATGACCATCAGCTCCGACGACTGGTGTTTTTATTGCAGGATTCATTGCTGATGAAGCCATTTGGGTGGAATGATTTCTTTCCAGCTGGCTGTTTCTTGCGAGTCCAACACTGTTATCCTGCATCCCTCTCATCGGGGCTCTGTCATTTGAACCCGTGGTGAAAGTCAGCAGAGTGTCATGGGTGACGTTGTGGTCAGGAGACAGAGAGCTAAAAACCTGGAGTTCAGAGGCAGTGAAGAGGGTGTCGCTGGCCTCCTGCAGCGGCCCTTCCCCTCGTCCATGGACGCTCACGATTCTCAGCTCCTCGTGGTTACCTGTCAGGCAGGAGGACTCTAAATTCTGAGCCCCTGTGTCAACACTTTGCGTACTTTGGTTTCCAAAGTCATCCTGACCTAAAAAGGCAAACCACAAAATGGCATTACAAATCAGATTTTGTGTGTATGAAACTTCTAGATGGTGATTTATGAGTCAAAAAATTCAGCAAAGTCTCCATGTGATGTCAAGTGCCGCATGAGTACAGTGATGTCTACCCAAATGTCCTTCCTGAAGTACTGAATCAGCCAGTGCTGATTAAACAGTTATGTGTCATGGCTTGAACCATGCCATTCATTGTGTTTGAGTCTTTTAATAAAACACCCTGCAAGCCTTCTCCCTGATATCCAGCATGACATATGCTTAAATTTAACGAAGCACATAAAAATAACATCACAAGATATGCTCTTTGGACTTTGAACCAGTCTTTGCTGATATGCATTTTGGCAGCAGAAAACATACTGGAAGCTAATAAAAAATCGAATTTAAAGATTGATTGCCGACCTGGTCGTGCGCTCTTCAGCAAGACACAGAATCCCTGCGAGCTCACACGGAATTACGAACGAATAACCAAGTATTACATGATTAAAACCAGCCAGCTCACCTACAACTGGCCCACATCCTCCAATGTCGTCCTCATCTTTGATCAGGATGACATCTGGGGTTTCCACATCTGCACACTAACAGGAAAGAATACATATGCATGAGCAAACAAAACCTCAAACAAACCTGTTAGTGAAAGTGCTGTGTGGAATAAATTTACCGTCACTCGAGTGGCAGAGGAGGAAGTCTTGTTCTCGGATTGTAGAGAAATAGAAGCTGCTTCTCCAACACTCTTCTGAGCAGCTGGTGGCTTGATGACAACTAGAGGCAAGAAAAAACAAAACTTCAGGACCACTGATGGTGACAGAGGAGTCAAAAGCAAAGCATTGCAATGGATACTGTATTACAATGAAGTGGAAAGGTTCTCACTCATAGAATTTATAAGTAGAATGCGCATTTTCAGACAAAAATATGAGCAACTGCAGCAGGATCCAAGGACTCGCGGGAAAAGAGAACTTTCCTCTGCACCCCATGGCCCATGACTTACTAGCCACTTACCAGGATGGAACCATCTTAAAAACTGATCACATGGTGGCGCTATTAATGATGTTTTTCAATATGTTGAGGATATAAGCTGTATAATAAATAGAGGTTTGGAAGAGTAATTTATCTAGCATTGTAATATATTAATGTAGATGTAGATGTAGATGCATACATTCCTTTGTTCCAGTTCCTCCTGCAGCAAAGTGACCCCACAACATGTTTTGGACCAGTGGCGTCTTCCTTTCTGAACAGCCTTTCAGGACTCATTTTACAGTGAATGCAGAGGCTTTTGTACCTGTTTCCTCCAGCATCTCACATGTTCATCCTAGGAGACAGATTGCATCTACTTCCTGAGGCGTATGACTGCTGCGTGGTCCTGTGGTGTGTATACTTGCATGTTACTGTTGCGCAGATGAACAAGCTACCTTGAGCCATTTGCAAATTGCTCCCAAGGATAGACCAGACATGTGGAAGTCCAGAGTTACTAGGTCTTGGGTGATTTCTTTGATCTTCCCATGATGCCAAAAGTAAAGACGCACTGAGTTTGAAGTTGGCCTTGAAAAACATCCACAGGGGCTCAAAGATGATGTCAGTCAGAGCGTCTAAAGCCATGACATCATTTTCTGAAAATTTCCAAGCTGTTTAAAGGCGCAGTCATATTAGAGTATGTAAACTTCTGACCCACTGGAACTGGGACATAGTTGATTATAAGTGAAATGATGTAAACAATAATTGCAAACTGTAAACAATAGTTGGAAAAATGACTTGGGTCATGCACAAGTAGATGTTCGATACATAGACTGCATAAAACATATTTTAATATGGGTTTGTATGGAGACTGACTCGCTTTTGGAGCCAGCCTCAAGTGGCCGCTCGAGGAACTGCAGTTTTTGGCGCTCCCGCCTTGTCTTTATTCTTGGTCCGACCTGACCTAACAAAAACAACTAACATCGAATCTGTTGGGGGATAAAATGAGTTTTAATGACTTGAAGCGTCTGCAAACTTCTCACTTCAACTATACTTGGAATTAGCCTCAATAATTTACTTAACTAACTTTATTAAACTAATCATAAACATGTAGTAGCGTGAGTCCGATCAAACTCGTATTTAAACAGCAAGTCGTGACGTAGGTATCACGTGAAGAGAAGCAGCTGCGCTCCATTAACAGTTTAAAGGCTTTTCAACTAATATACTTTTTGTTCAAAGAAAAAGAGAAAAGCATTTAAACAACTGTTAACATCAGTTTAACAAATCTGTGCATTTAACTGTTGACTAACCAGCAGCAGGCAGACCGTTACTTGTTATTCGAGTAAAGTATTTTAGTCAGTAAAAGTACTCGTTACCTTGTGATTTAGCCCGTGGTTTGGGAGTGTTTCCTCGGATCGGGGAAAACCGGCTGGCCGGCCGGTTCGTCCTGGTCTGCAGCCTGAGGGAGAAGAGCTCACTCCTCATCACCTTCATCCTCATCCTCAGGGCTTCGTTTTCCTTCAGGCTCTGGGTTAAATGCAGGCGGAGAGACGCTGAGCTCTCCGAGAACAGCTGACTGATTTCCGTCACCGCCGCTTTCACCAGCACGTCCATTATGGACAAAAGCTGGGACTCCAGATTGAGGCTGCCCGGCGGCATGTCTGCAGACATGTTTCCCTCAGCTGCAGCCGAGAATTATGTTGGAAAAACGCGCAACACGACCGCAGGGTTAGCTTACAAAGGGGACAACACAATGGCCTTTCCGGTAACATGACGCTGATTACCGTAACTGCTAGAAAGCGGGTGCAGTTCATGTTGACGTGTTTCATGACTTCTTATTTTGCTCACATATCAACTAGCATCTATTAATAATCAGTCACACAATCTAGTATATTTTGATATACGGCCTTATGGAGGTATCTAGAGAGCCTAACTAAAGAGTAAACCTGCGTGCATGAAAAAGGCCTGTTTTAATCATGTTTTTATAAATCAAAGCATTTTAAAAGGGTTTTTATGTAGCTTTATTATTCTGTTCTTTTTTTTAGATGTACAGTTCTTCTACAGCTGGTTATCAATCACTATTCATTTCAACCCTTTTCTTTATAGACCTCACACTGTCTCTTAAACATCATACAACAGCAATGTCTTCCTTATTGATTGGCTTTATTATTGACGGAGTAGTGTCCTCAATTGAGTCAAACTCCGTGATGGATTTACAATTTTAATGAAGTTTATGTTCATCCATTTTGAATCAGTGAAGAAATAAGAATCTTTTTATGAAAAATGTCTCACAGATATGGTAAATCATGACCTTTTAAGTTAGATTTTTCACTTTCTTCTATTGTATTGTACTTGTCCATGAAGTGTCATATAATGTGTGTCCTATAAAACACTACTGTGTCTCATCCCATTGCCATTGTGAGTATACCATCGTACTGGCATCATTCATTCTATTCAGCTTGACTGGGCGTCACATATTTCTTCAACACAAATATTTTGTTGTTGCACAATCGGCTTTCCAATTCACAAGTCCATCATTTTATTCAGCTTTTCTGTAAACACAGGGCAAATGGACGAACTGGACATTTCTGCTCTTTGTGCTCAAAACAAACATAAACAACACAGCAGTGAATTAAAAAAAAAAAAGAAAAAAAAACACACACACACACAGCACAGTACACTTTCAAACATACAGGTATCTGTCACATCACATTGCCAGCCTTTGACTTCAGAGTCAACCTGATGCACCTCTTTTCTGTCCCAGCAGTCAGTCCGGCACCAAACTAAGACTTACTCGTTGTCGTTCTGCAGCCATCAACAATCTTTTTGGTCTTTTCAGTCTTTCTGATTGTCCTCAGTATTTTTCTAGGACTCTGCCTCCACTGACGCTCCTCCACCTCCCTCCACCTCACAGCTGCTTGGTGCATTTTCCTCCTCGGCAGTTGCCTCTGTCTCTGTAACATCTCCCTGTTTCTCCTCTCGGCTCTCCATCGTCCCGTTCTCAGTGGACCCTCCCTCGTCCTTCTCAGGTGACACCTCCCCTGCTGCATCTTTCCCTTCCTCTTTCTCTTCTCCCTCATCATCAGCCTTGTCTTTCTTCTCCTTCTCTTTGTCTTTCCTCTCTTTCTCTATTTTGGACAGGCTGTGGCAGAGAGACTGCACATATGTGAAGACACACATGGGGTCAGGGTTGTTACCCATCATGAGCATGTCACCCACTTCCAGCAGAGGGCAGCAGTCAGCCAAGGACCTGCCAGGGAGTGGAGGGATGGAGAGAGAAGAAAGAAGAGAACTGAAGTGAGAAAAAGCAGTGACATATATACAGAAATAACAGGAATATGAAGGTATATAATAGGAATAAATCTAACCAGCAAATTGCATGGGAAACTAAATCCATCATCACCAAATTGGACTATCCTCTCTAAAAGCAATTTGACAGCCGTCCCTCCGGTTAAGTGCTGTTTTTTGAAATGCAGGTGAAAGAGTTTGTATTCATCCCATTTGCAATAACTCTTAAACCTGCAATAACAGATTTTTTAAGCCACACAGAGGCAACAGAAACAAGTTGTGAACACATTATTAACATATCAACACATTTTAAGTTGAATTGGCAAACATGTTAGCAAGCAATAGTAATATTATCATTAGTGTGTAGTTGTGTTTTTTTGGCCACCTGACAAATGTAAGTCCAGTGTTCATTTTCCTTTTAGCTCTGCTTTTTTTTGTCTCCATCAACCCCTGATGGAAATATCTGGCTCTTTAGCTGATAAATGCTCCACTAACTGTGTTTGTCTGCCGTTTGGTGCTGGGTAGATAGCATGCAGTATCTTTCACAATGAAAACGACACTATGAGAGCAGTGATAGTGAACCAGTAAAGGTGTGTCTCAGGCAGCGAATACAATGAGATGAAAGTCACTATCCAGCTCTGTCAAAGCAGAGACAAGCTGCAGAAACAGGTGATAATAATAATCTAAAATATTGATTATTGTTGCTTTAATTGAATGAAAACTCCATACTCTGCAGTTTGGAAGGCGAGTGTGAAGTTTTTCTCCCGCTCCTTTGGATTCAGGGAGCTGTAGTCAAAAGCATCAGGAAAGAAACGATGGATCAGAGCACAGAACGCCATCCCATTACACCAGGACGATGAGAAGTTTTCTATGTCGACCCCCTGAAAAGTCAAAGGACAGGAAGATGATGAACAAAGCAAAGCACATCAAGGCTTATTTACATTATTTTGTAAGTCTTCTAGTCCCAGATCTTGACAATAAATCTGAAAATTTGGTGCATCTGATGAAGATTCTGTGTTGAACTGACCTCATAGTTGCGAGTCTTGTTGCGACACCACTGAAGCATCTTCTGTTTGATTGAAGCTCCTGTAGCCGAAGCCGCAGATGACCTCTGAATCTTGAAGTTGCGGGGCATTGGTGTCCTAAAAACATCACAATATTGCACAGTTTCCTTTACCAGACTCACATTTTGCTGTCACTCTCTAAATGTGTTTAAGGTGCTGGGTGTCATACAGTAACTTACTCTGGGGCACCCTGTTGGAACTTGGCAATGATGTCGTTTTTCGCGGATGCTCTAATTGAGCGCGCAGAGGGTCTCGGTCGAGAGAGAGAAGAGGAGGCAGGGCCACTCTTTCTTTTGGGTTTCCCTTGTTTTTCTACCTCCTTAATATTTCCTTTGTCTTTTGTCTCTACATTCACTTCCTTGACTTGTTTTTTCTTCTCTCCCCCTTTTGCTGCATTTTCATTCACATCTTTTTCTGCATCTTTTGCCTTTTCCTCAGTTTTACTCTCCTCTTTCTCTTTGTTTTTGTCCTCCATCACCTCTCCATCTCTCCCACTCCTGTCCTCTTCCACTCGTCCATCTGTCTTGTCTTCCTCCCTCTGTTCCTCCCCATCTTTTTCTCCACTCGTCACTTCAGGGTCCTTTACGTCAGCGTCAGTGGAGGCTTTATCTTTATCATGTCCAGCCTCTTCAGCCTCATCTTCAGCATGCTTTGACGCAGTAGTCTGGGGATTGTCTGTGTCTCCAGCGCTTGCCTCCTCTTCTCCTCCCTGTTCTGGCACTGAATCCTCCTCCCCCTTCTCCCCCACCTCCATTACCCCCTGACCCTCAGCTGCCTCCCCTGCTGGACACTCTTTCCCTGGGTCTGCACTGTTGTCCAGCTCTGGCTCATCTGTCTGGAGGAGAAGCAGCATACAGTTGAGTCATCTATCAAAGACGATCTGATAAACAGATTATAAAGCATGTTTGCGCATCTAGTCACATCTGAAGCTATATGTTAAATTCACACCTGCACATCTATTTCTAACCTGTACCTCTGTTGACAACTATGCCTTGACTTTATGCCTCTTTTATAGGTTCTAAATTTGATTAAGACATTTACTTGTAAATCACATTCAAATATAATCAAATTCACCTTCATGTCATGTGACTGAAATTCCATTCTTAGGTAACATGATAACAACTAAACCATCACAGTGATAACGAAGCAACTTTTACTTCATCAATGTCATTGATTTTTTGAAATATCTGCTTATTCTGCATTCGATGCAAGAAACGTGTTGCAAACAAGTTGGGACAGGAGCGACTAAAGACCGGTAAAGTTGTGGAATGCTCCAAAAACACCTGTTTGGAACATTCCACAGGTGAACAGGTTCATTGGTAACAGGTGATAATATCATGATTGGGTATGAAAGGGGCATCCTGAAAAGGCTCAGTCCATCACCAGCAAGGATGGAGCGAGGTTCACCACTCTGTGAACACATGACTGTATGAAGGTAATTACTAAATGGGCTTGGGGACATAAAGATTTTTATTTGTTTTCCACAGCGTCCCAACTTTTTTGTGTTGTGTTAAATCTCACATCTGCCATTAAATATGTTCAAGAGGAGCTCTACGTCACCTTGTCACTTATGTGTCAAATCATTTAAAATAAGCCTGACTGACCCATTGGGGGGAAATACATGTAATACATGTATGTCTTCATTCATTCATTTATAACAGACATGTTTATTGTTGTTTTGTTCATTAGTCTGGCTGCCAGTGAAGCGCTTTAGTGTCCAGTTGTGTTCAAACTACTACATTTTTTCACAAAACCATTTTTGGCATTCCTGCGCTTAAACTGAGAAATAATTAATCTTCCCACACAACACTGATGATAATTAAAGTAAAAGATATGTGTCAATATCAATTAAAGGACGTACAGAATACAAGTGGAAGTCTGAGACATTCTGCTTCTGTCCTGTTCCACTTCCACTGTGATGAATTTAAATCAACAGTTTTTTAAGAAGCACATGAAATGAATCTGGTGACAGTCTCATTTGAATTATTAAGGACATGACTTCTGTTATAACATTACATAAGATGCACACTAAAATTAGTGTCCACACTTTACTCGAGGGATATCATGGTCCTCAAACTGAGGAGCGTAATGTAACGTGAGACCTGAAGCTCTACCCTGGGATTTGTTGAGTATCTCACTTATCTGAATACGACCTCAGATGGAAAATATGCCTTTTGTACTTTTTAAATCACACCTGATCCTTAAATACAAGTCTGCTTCATCTATGTGAAACTTTAAATCCCTAACTACTACTACTACTTGACTCTGCATTTAAATATCATATCAAATGGTTTCTTATGCCCTGAGTGCTATCAATTGATGTGACTCGAAAAAAAGGTACAAAATATACAAATTTTACTTAATCTTTATTAAAATCTTCAATATCAGTCGTCGTCTAGACAAAATGCACTACACACCATTCATATTTTAGAGATGAATCATATTTGAAAAGCTGGATCTACTAAAATAAAAAGTTTCATGACCTACACTGGGTCCGGCCTCGCAGCGGTGACTCATCAGAGGGGAAAGGAAACTCCACAGTGTGTTTGTGTGTGTGTGCACTTGAGGATTGCTTTACATAGTTTTTCTGTGTCTGTGTGTTAGCTTCTCCAGGCAGGAGTAAGAACAGGTGTAGCACAGCCTTTCCTGTCATGCTGTCCAAACACAACACCTGCCATGGCCATGAATACTCTTACTGCCTATTCCTGGTACAGACCGTCACACCACTCACTTTGTGTTTTACAAATGTAAAAACTTTTTGATTTAACATGTAAAAAAAAGCAAACCTGGCTGCTGTTGGTGGTGCCAGTCAGACTGGTTGTCTCTGTGCACTCCTGGCTGGGTGATTCTCCATCCATGATGTCCAGAAATGTCTGTTTATCCACTGGATCAAAGGTCAAATCAGACTTTTTTCTAAACTAAGGCTCCAGGACCAATCTTTTCTGTCTTAAATTTTTTCATTCAGTTGACGGTGAATCCTCTTCACAGGAGCCCTGCTTAGTGACTCTCTCTCTGCTCCTCACTGCTCTACTTTGAGTCCCTGTCTCCCTCTCTCTGTCAGCACTGGCCTGTGTTTGTGATGTGTGTGTTGGTTTGTGGATACTCGCCTTCAACCCCTTTCACCGGACACCCCCACCCTCTGCTGCTTTGTGAGGATTCCTATGCTTCTTTATCTGACCTTTTGGACAACGCAGGGTCCTGAAATAGAGTCGCAGTGACATAGGCACAGTCCATCGGGCCAGGCAGCTGCGTCTGCTGTGGAAACCATGGCTGTACACACATATAATACACACCTGGGTCCTTTAAATATGCTTGTGCTTGCAGGCACACAGGCTACCTCTTCCTTTTCACTCTTACTATAAAATGTGGTCATTCAACTTAAAGTCCTACAGTTGCTTTATTCCTGGGAGTTCTATAAAAAATTAATATTAATCTCTTCTCTGTCAGTTCTTAACTTAATCTTAACTTAGCACGAAGACTTAAAACAAGGTAGGCATACAGAAACCGGTCAAACTGTTTGTTAATGTTCAGCCATGTTACAGCTCAGCACATAAGTCTGTGTCTTTTATTTGAGGTTAATTCATGACATTTAGAGGTGCAAATTTTGTTGACTTTGAACGAAGCCAGGCTAGCTGTTTTCCCCTGTTTCCAGTCTTTATGCTAAGCTAAGCTAACTGTTTCCAAGCTGGAGCTTCATATGTAATTCTACAGACACTTTTCTCATCTTTCTCTCAGCAAGAAAACAAGAAAGCGTATTTCCCGAATGTGACACGAAAACAAATTACAGGAACTTTTTCGTTACATGTGAATGAGAGTTGCTGACTTATAAATAAACTGTCAATCACTCAGCACACAGCTGTCACAAAGTGAAGAAAAAGGACCTCACCTTGAATTCTGCCCAGAGCCTTTAACACATTTTAGTCCTCATGTTTCTCCTGACAAACACTCTTGTTCTGTCTTTAGTCTGATTTCCAGTGAATATCTTTCCCCCTGTGTTTGCTTTGCTCTCAGTGCAGCTTTAGTACTGTAAATCAACATGAAGTGAGTCAGTCAATCTACAGTAACTTCACCCACTCCAAACTCCAAGTGATGTTACACATACAGAATGTACCGGGCTATTTTAAGTTATTACCCAGCAAACAAACAAAAAAACATCCCAAAAACACAAAGATACTTTCCTTAAGTAAAAGAAATGATACCACACCAAATGTCCTGCATTCAAAACCGTATTTAAATAAAAGTATTTAAGTATTATTGGCAAAATGTACTTGAAGTATCAAAAGTAAAAGTACTCATTGCGCAGTATAATGGTCCCTGTCAGTGTTTTACTGTTATATATGATGTTTTTGAATTAATATTACTGCTGGATTAATGTGAATGTTGCATTTTACTGCTGTAGATATTTAAGGTTGAACGAATTTTAACTACTTTATTTACTGTTGCATCCTTTAATCTACAACAATGCATCATAGTTTGTTTGTTGCTCTCCTGTGAGAACCACATATTTCTAAATTGTCATCTTTTCATGAGCTCAGAACGACAGCCTGTTTTCAGCTTTGTGACGATACATTTTCCAGCTAACCAAGAGGGTTTAAATAGTTTATTTAGCTTAAGAAGAATTTTCTCAAGCCCGAAAAGAACACTTAATCCTTCAGTTTGACAGAAAAATTCAAAATCACCATATTTGGAGATGCATGATTTTCACAGGACAGGAAGGGTAATCTGTAAAGTAACAAGTAGCGAAAGCTGTCAAATAAAAAGCCGTGGAGTAAAAATACAAGTACCTCAATTTTGTACCATCACCTCGTTGTCCAAAGTGCTTCATAGAAATATGACCCAGTCACCTAAACTTGTAATCTTTTCCATCACTTTTTACTCATTTTCAATTTTGCGCTTCTCTTCAATGAAAAAAAGTAAAATATAACTTCATGCATGTTGTCGATGTCAGTGTCAGTTCTACCATTTGTCTCTTCCTGTCCACCATTACTTAGCTTCTCAGCAAAGGCTTTCTTGCAAACAATATTAAATGTTCAAACTTACATATAAAGCAGATACATAGTTACACAAGGCTAGTCCAGCTCTTCAGCTTGGCATCCTGGACAAACAATCATGATATCTGTATGTAAACATGTATCTACTCATTCAACACAAAACAGATGGTTTTAAAAATACGTGTCTATGTTTATTCCCACTCTGTCTGTCATTATCTTCTCCGACCCCCCACATCCTTCTCCTCCTCCTCCCTTCTGTCTGAATCTTGGGGGCTATAAATATGTCAACACCGTCTTGTCTATCTATACCACTCCCACATATGGTGCAATCACTAAAGCACAACTATGCATCTGTTGCATTGTGTGTGTTTGTAAAACTAGTGGACTTGATGGTATTAAATGCCAAAAACAGTGAATGTGTTAGTGTATGTTTGTGTGTGTGTGTGTGTGTGTGTGTGTGTGTGTGTGTGTCCATGGGTGGACTCATGATAACTTAAATCTTCTGCGTGATAACCATTATCATTGTTTTGTCACCATTCAGGGATCCTCTCAAGTTATTGTCTTTATTTTGAGTCAAGTGCCTCATGCCAGTCATGTTCTCCTCTCTTATCTGAAAAAAGTGTCCGTGTGTGTGTGTGTGTGTGTGTGTGTGTGTGCGCGCGCTCATGTATTACTCACATTATGGAGACATAGGTCTGTTTATACAGTCACATTGTGGGGACTTGCCTTACTTGTGGGGACCAAATGCAGGTCCCCATCATGTAAATCATTAAATTTTAGTGGTGAAGACTGGGGTTAAGGTTGGGGTTAAGCAAGTAGTGGTTATGGTCATGGTTAGGGTAAGTCTACAGGAAATGAATGTAAGTAATGTCCCCAAAAGTGATGAAAACCAAATTTTTGTGTGTGTGTCTGTGTGTCTGTATATGTATGAGTGTGTATCCACAACACAGGCTGCCTTGGATGCTTTGCTTTATGTTAATGTGTTCTGGTGAACCGCTCTTCCTGTTGTCTTCTTGGACTAGATGCATAAAAGTAGCAGCATCCTGGCATGAAGTAATTGTTTTCAGTGTCTCACACAGTGTCGTGGAATGTGAAGGCCGATTGAACAAACCACAGCAGGCAAAAATAAGAAAAACCACTCAAATTTAGCCGTCCAATTATTTCAGGAAAAAATCTTCTTAAAAAGGTCCAATAATGATCTGCAGAAGTCAGAAGTCTGAAAAGCAAATTACTTTATTATCGATAATAAAGGGGAACACAGACAGAAACGCACAACATGCAATCCCGGTCAGCTCCGTTTTACAATGGGCTGCCCCTGTCTTTTATACGGTTCATCCCCCCAAAGAAGGGGCAGCTGCTAAGGCACCTGCAAGGTCCAAAGGCAGCTGCAGAGACACCTGCAAGACCAAAAAACAGCTGCAAAGACACCTGCATAGCCCCTAATAAGGATTCTTTATGAAATTAGTTAATTTTATAATTTCTTCCCTTTTGCTATAATGTTACACTTGGCATATCAGCTGTTACTACAATATTACCCTTAATAAGTCAGCTGCTATCACAGATCACATCCTAACAATTCATTTCTGCAATATCAGGTTGATTCAATCAATTGTTATCAGCTACCATTGGCTTTAACATTTTCCCCAGTTATCACATATCTTCATATGTCTTATTTGAGAAATTATACCACAGTTTACAAACTTCATTATAGGCAAAGAACACATCTTACAAAGTATTAAGGCATATCTCACACTACTATTGCCTTTAAGTGTACTTTTGAGATTATATTAAATCATGGTGAGATTAAATATTAAACCATAGAGTGATTATAAGAACATTCAATCTATCAGTAGTTATAGCAAAATATTAAGACACGGATTGTAAAAGAATACTTATTTAAAGACTTTGTTCAAACCATAAGAGAAGCACAAAGCCACACACAGAAGCTGCTGTAGAGACACCCACAAGGCCAGAGGGCCTGATAAGCTGCTGTAGAGGCACCTACAAGGCCATAGGAAACTGATAAGGGTGTTCTGTGATTTCATGATCTTTCTGCTTCTCCCTCACTTCTCTGTAGTGTCATGTTTAAAGCAACAGCAGCACTCTAAGCACATGAACTATTATCACAATATCACATTATATTATCTTCACTCACAATATCATGCTCAACAAATCAGCTACTAACATCTACCATTAATTACAGTGTTTTCATTCAATTCTCTTTAAATCATCACATATCTGATGGAAAAAATTATACTACAACAGCAAAAACATAACATTGAAAACTTTTGTAGACAATTCAGAAAAAAAGAGGAAGATATAGATAAAAAGCATCAGCTCAATTTGTTTTCAATGTTTTAATGAGTCATCAATTAATATGAACTCATCATGCACAGTGTGATGTACTGATCACAAAAACACACAAAGATGCAACTTAGTCTGTGATATGATTTGTCACAGAGCAGGCAATGAATGTTTTTTCCATTTAGACCTTGTTCAAACTGCCAGCTTACATCAATTGCTGGAATATCAAGATTGTATCCAGATTCATTTCAGACAGTCTGAACAGCAAAAAAAAAAAAAAAAAAACTTATCAGATCCAAGCCACATTTGGAGGTGGCTTGAAATGAGATTCTAATCAGATTTCTACAGATGCATCTAGAGCAGCTGAGTTGAATTAAAGCAAGCTGTTAGACATTTAACCCTAACCCCTGGCATGATTTAAACACATAAACTTCTGATCTGGAGTGACACACGACTGCTGCACCGCAAGGTCTGTGCTCCCAAGCTCTGTGGTAGATGCATAGTGTTTAAGTGCAAAGGCTATCACTGCAGCAGGACTGAGCCTGTGTATTCTTTGTGCGGGAAATCTTTCCTGCTTTTGTATTGTAATAATGGAGACCGCTGTCTAATAAATTACTCCAAAATTCAGTTGAGTTCTGGTGACTGCAAAGGCCAAAATATGATGTACTGAGGCATAAACAGCTTGGAAAAGATAGCTGCTGGAGAGTCACAGCTGATATTTTGACCCAAAAACAAAAAGTGAACTGGGTACAAGAGGTCAACTGAGCCTGCTAAACTAAGCTTCAATCCAGTCTAAACAAAGAAGATGAGACACACCAAACACCCGCTCAATTTGTTGTCAAGGTTCCCAAATCACCACTAAATGCTTAGTGCAACCACCTGGTAGCTAAGATGAGGTCATAAAGATCTCCAAGTGTTTGCCCCTGACACAAATTGAACACCAAACCTTCTGATCAGCAGTCCTCCACAAGTTTTAGATTTGCAAGAGGAAGTGGCACTTTAGAGATCAGCTGGGCTTCCCAAACACATTTTTCCATGTCATAAGTTAAAAAGGCCATCTTGACCGGGAGTCCCGTATGGTGTCCCACAAACAGCATGCTGGATTTATGTAACCTTTAAGTTTTGGTCACAGCTGTCCTCATTTGCCTTGCATGTTCTTTTATTGCTACCACCTGTGTGTGATTTGGTATCTGACAGTCAACACTGAAGGCTGTAGCCTGGAAGATTTCCCCTAATGATGTTCTGATAGCAGGCAGCACCATCTGACATGGCAGTCCAACATCTGTTTTTGGTTCAACTAGTCCACCACAGGTAACTGGTTTGAGCCACTTTCAAAAGTTGTAGTGTTAAAGAAACATGCAACCATTTTGATGTTTCCAAGTCATTTGATGACACTGCAATACAGAAAGGTGCCTTAATCCCCACTGTGATGCCTGTTCTTGCTGTGATTTAGATTGAGCAGGTATGGCATTAGAGCAACTGAGCAAGAGTAGATTTTAGTTGCACTCTGAAAAGCACAAAGTTAAAAAGTATGCTTTGAGTTAAGTCTGTAGCCTTTTTAACTTCAGTAATACTTACAGAGCATTTCCTTGTGAAAGGAATGCCAAGTGAGGAACTCTGCAGCAAGTGGGCTGGAATCTGCCACATATCATCCTGCCAGTAGTGCTAATTGCATGGCTGAATAGCTCAGAGGACAAACATTCAGCTGCTTGCAGGTTGTCTGAGTAGCCTACACCATTCAACTGAGCAGCTGAAATGCAAAAGCCAAAGAGCCCACATCACTCAAGACTAGAGGGTGATTAAAGCTTCATTAGCTGTAGGATTGCATACAGCTGTCCTACAAGTCCTATTTAAAAGCTGAAGTAGTCATTCCAAACTCTGAATGATTTTTCATGCCACAATTCACTGCAACTGCCACCTTGTTTGGGAGTTTAAAAAAAAAAAAAAAAAAAAAAAAAAAAAAAAAAGTTGAAGTCAAAGTATTTGATAATCTTTTATTTATTTGATCGTTTTGTTCATGCTGTGAAGTTGTGGAATCAAATCTGAAAGACAGGAAAAGTGCAGCATTAGTACAAGTTGCAGCAAGCTGTATATGGTCTTTGCAGCTTTAGTTGAACATACCTTGCGCATGTTATAGCCGCCTGCTTGGCCATGAGTTGGGGCATTAAACCGACCTGGCTGTGTGAAGTGTCCGTAGGAAGAAGCAGGTTGATGCACTGGCTGTGCTCCACCTGGTCCATGACCAGCCATTACAGGTTGCCTGGGAGCTTCAAAGGTCTGGGGGGCTGTAAAGTCACCAGTGAAGGTCTCAACCTGGTCTGCAGGACCAGGGTTATAGGGAGCCGACTCTTTCACATAGTGAACATCTTGCCAGCTGTCACTCCCCTGCTCCCTGCTCTGGCTGCTGTAAGTGATGGTGCCTGGAGGATACTGGCCAGTCAGGAACATGAAGTCATAATAAGGGTACATACCCCAGCTTCCAAGCTCAGGTTGAGGCTGAGGCTGAGACAGAGACAGAGACTGAGACTGGCTAGCAAAGCCTTGTCCAGCAGGCACGTTCACAGGAGGTGGTGGTGGGGGAGGATACATGAAGCCTTGCTCTTCTGTCTGCATCTCAGAGTCACCATTCTCAGATGTTTGCTCATAATGGGAGAGAATTCCTGCCTGGTACATTGGTCCAGGAGGTGGGAGGGGTGGACTCACATTCTCAGGTGTACTGGAGCTAAGACCATCAGACGTTTCCTCACCTCCACTGAAGAGACTGGGAGGTGGAACAGCCCAGTTTGTGTCTGAATACAGGAAAGTAGAATAAATATTAACTCATGGATTTAGAATTTGTTAAACACAATAAGCTAAACACCATGAGATGACCATAGGCCTGTAAATTGCTTAATATTTAACATAAAGTTAAAGGCTGTAGAACTACATTAAGCATTAGATTCTTACCTGATGGGCCAGGCTGGGAAGCAGTTTCTGGTTGTAGAGCACTGGCAGGGTTTTGCCTCACTGAACTACCCCTATAGCCTGCAGAAGGAAAACTAGGGCCAGCAGGTGCAGCTGGTTGTCTCTGAACAGCAGGCTGAGAGAAACCAGGCTCCTGTGGCACAAGCTGATAATGTGTGGAGACACCTGTCGGAGCTCTGTCAGGCACAACAACTCCAGGTGAAAAGTGGCCAGAAGGTGCTCCCTGGTTGAAGCCAAAGTTAGTATTTGCATGGCTGCCACCATCAGATTCACCAGGATTAATGCCTAGGTACAAGAAAATATAAATTAATCAAAAGTAAAACCAACTGGAAGATGCATTGTTTTACTGGAGCAGAACATGCTTTACCTTTTTTAACGGGGACACAGCAAATGTCCATAATCAGCAGAGCCAATAGGGAAGCCCTGAAACAATTTAAAATGAGACAATATGAACAAATATTCTACAAGAAACAGTCAAGAGGTCACACAAAACAAGCCAGCAACTCACCCTGAGAAGAACCGTGCAGCAATCATGATGAAGCCCAACACTGAAGAAACTAGCAGACGGGAAGGTGTTTTAAACCTGCCAGAGACCAGGTGACTGGCTCTCTGAGCCAATCAAACCTCAGCAGTTAGTTAGTTAACGCAGGACAGGTGCAAGTTGTTAGCTTCCTATTGTTTGTGCAGATCCTGATTGGAGGAATGAATCATGAGCTATTTGTGTTTATTCATTTCCTTGTTATTCAGACACATTTTTGTCACTTTGTACAGATCTAATGATTCACTCCTGCTTCTGAACAGTGTGATTGTTGGACCACAGCTTTGCCTTTTCTCACATCTCTGTTCTTAGGCAATTTATGTAACATTATGAGGTAATGAGGAAACATTTAGCCCAAATCATGAACTGAACAGTATGTCCTGATGACACTGCTCTGTCATGGGAAATGTAGATGTGAGATTCATGTGTTTTCACAGAGGCAGTTAAATTACATCGAGATCATTTGCATTAGGCCACTTAAGATTAGTGTTTGTTGGCTTTCTAATTCGAAAACATCACTCAACTTAATGTTAATCAACATCTCAGACACAGATTGAGCATTTACATGTCATGATACCAAATATTAGGTTATCAAAGGATCATGTGCATATATGTCACCCCCCACTTCTTTTCAGTGATTCAGTTATTCAAAAAAACAACCCAGACTCTTGTGTAAAATGTGGATCAGAGGTGGGGAGTGCATTTTATGGGGACATGCCATGAGACGGAAATATTCTGGGTGAAAATAATACTGAGCTTATCTGAAATTGTTTCTTTAATATTACTTTGCTGTCCATTATCTCTTTTTCTTTTTCTAGGGTGAAACTGGTCAGTCTCCCAAACTATCAAACTCAATGGAAGAAATGACTTATTCTAACGACCACCTACAGGCACTCCAGAGATAACCAACTTATCAAAACAACCCTCTACTTCTGCTGTTAATGCATGACTGATGATTTTGTATGTGTATATAACTGTACAGCTGTCTTTCCTTTTTTTTTTTCTTTTTTGTCTTCCTTTTTTATGGAAAATGTGAAAATCAATAAAAACATTCAACCCTCAAAAAGAGAAACCGTCATTAATCCAAACATGAATATTTACAATCTTCATGTGGAGGCATAGCTGAGGGACCCACTGGTGAGCATTTGCTTGGGTTTACTGCCTTGATGAATAAAACTGCTGAAAGTGATCAAAATGGTTTCTTCTATCCTACACATTTTAATGCCTCATCACATCACAACATAGTTATTTTATCTGCCAACACTTTTGCAAATGAATGTCTTATATAACACTATACATAAGATCAAATCAAAACTGAATGCTATGATACACTTTCAAAAGTTTTAATTGAGTACAAGTCTATTTAGAGGCAGAATATAAGTATCAGAAGTAAAAGTAATTATTATCACTACTGATGTAAACAGCATTTAAACTATATATGGTTGATATTCTGTTGTGATGCGAACATCAGTATCAATCATATTTAATCATATTTCACGTTATTTCATATATTTTCCACATTACTCCTGTAAAATAAATGCATTAGAAAAAAAAAAAGTACAATATGAAATGCGGTCGAGTAGTAGTCTAAAATAGAAGTAACCAAGTACAAGTACCTCAATTCTTTGCTGAAGTACAGTACTTGAGTTTATGTACTTAGTTACTTTCCACCACTGCTGTGGGGTCTATTTATCGTTACATTTCAAGAACAAGCATGTTTTAAATGACGAGGTAATACTATTTCATAAGGTATTGTAATTTTATTAATTTGTCACAAGGTGGCGCCAACAGACTAAATAGCCCATAAATTAGTTGCATTTTCAGGATTCAGGATTCAGGATTCCTTTAGTTGCGTTTATTGATGGTTTTACATTTAACTGTTACCATATTGATCATTAAACTGTAAAATTATTAGTTTTAGAGTTAGTATTGATTAGGCCTGCTTTTAATAGGTTTACTGTCAACAATTATTTTATGGGTGCATCACTCAATGGATTGGATTTTGTTATCTCAAAAGAGCCAGTCTTTAAAACTTACGCACGGACTCACATGTGTTGATCTCTCATCAGATCAAAGAAAGAGATGCACAAATGGGTCAATTGTAATGAATGTTTCCAACAGCTGTGGGGAATTTTGGGGCATTTGGACCTGGAGGAAGCGTTGAGAGACCACGGAGGAGCAGCAGCGCAGGCGGACGCTCCGCTCCGCACCCCGCCCACCGTCTCTGCACCCGCAGCATGTGGGTCCTCCCCGCCGGGTCCTTTCATCATATAGGCCGAGCAATACGTGGATGCTATGGATAATGGGATCACTATAGGAGGGCATTACAAGTAAGTGCGCGCATCCTGCCATGTAAAGACATCAGACAGCTATAGAGTGAGAATAGATCAGAAGCTCTCCTCTATGTTATCCCATGCACGACTCTCATTTACAGCATATTGCAGGAGTGTTAACGTGGGGTACAGTTCACTGTGGGTACCTGCCACTCAGCAGCCCACAGCATGACCTCAGAGGGATGTCCGGACATTGCATCACGTAGCAGTGACATCAACTGCAAGGGAGACAGCAAGAAGGAGTAATATAGCTGTGAGCTTTTGTGTGATTATATCCAACCATGTCCTGTTTAAACACTTTTAATCACACTTAATCATGCAAAGTGTTTGGTTGAGTGTCAACATTATACAATATGCATTAAGAGCTGGGTCAGCCTTTAAAGGAACTGCAGCTGAATTATGTGCATAGGAGGAAGCAATCTGATCTTTTAGTTATTAGTAGAAGTACTAATACTACATTGTAAAAAATACTCTGTTATCAGTAAATGTGCTGGATTGAAAACGTTACTTTTAAAAGTTAAAGTGTAATTGGGAAAATGTACTTAGATTATTAAAAGTAAAAGTGCTCAATGCCTTCAGACTCTGATAGTATTATATATCGTTAGATTATTACTGCTTATGCATTAGTGTGAAAGCAGAATTTTACTGATGTAGCTGTGGAGCTAATTTTAATCCACAATGAGTATTTTCATCATTTCATGATTAAAAAGAAGTAAATCTTCACTTTAAGATGCAGGAGCCATGAAGTGTTTGAAGATGGCGATTCATTTTCTGCCAATCAACAAATCTGTCAGTCAACTAATTGTTTACTTTTGAAATAATGAAAACCTTAATTAATATAATAGTTTTCAAAAAAATTTATCAAGTGCTTCACAATAAGACAAATCCTGTGATCCTCAGAGCTGACACTTGCTTTGACAGCTTCGCTTAGTGCTTGTTTCAGGGCTTTCATGCCTTCAGTCAGGAGCTCAGTTGATTGTTCACCTAATGTAGATGCGAACACACTCAAACAAGAATAAAGCTGAAAATCAGCACTTTGCCTCTACAGTTGTTGTTTAGGTAAAAATCAGTAGACTGAAGTACAAAGACATGGCATGGTACACATTAACTGGGTGTGTGTTTAACCTTCTCAGTGACCCGGCGGACGGTGATTCCTTCAACAGGTAAATTTAATCACTCTGACCTGTAACATATTTTACAAGATGTTGTGGAATGACAATAAATGATCCTCATCCTAATCCAATCAAAGTTCAGACAACCCCAGCAAAGCACTATAAAAACGAAAAGATTTTGTCACGAGATGATCTTAAAAGTCATTAGCGGTCATTCCGTCTTTCCCTTTCTCCTCCAACTCAACATTTTTAGAAAGAAGAAGTAGTGAATGAGATGGAGAAAGAGAGTCCCGTGGTTTGTCTCTATTCTGGCATTTTTTTCTGAAGAAATGAGATGAGAGATGATGACATCTGACCATTTGCTGTCCTACGAATCGCTGATGTTGACATTTTTCCTGCTGGAGTGTGTTTTTGTGTCCCCATGCCATGTGGACACTCTCTTGACATAATGCATTCCCTTGCCCCTTACCATAACCTTCACCATCACAGCTAAATGCTGAAGCTAATTCTGTCCCAACGACGTCTTAACCTTCAAACAGCCCTCCTGAAAATGTGCTCACCTTTGAAAATGTCCTCACTTTGGGTTAAAAACTTTGTTCAGGTTTAAGTCCACACACACAGAGACATCTGTACCTTTACACTTAAGAGGACCCTTCATGGCATAATGCATCCTGTAGCTCCTAATGCGATATGTAACCTTTATGGCTGACCTTTACTTTAACCTGTCCTTTACCTAATCCCCAAACTGGATTACCAACAGGTAAAGTGGGCCACTGCCCAATTCCCCAGACCCTGTGGCCCACCAAAAGCTCATTGTGTGGCAGTTGGTATGTGGTAATATAATCAGCTTCAGTATTAAAGCACAATATCTACTGTCATGAAAAAGTGGGTCCAGATCTTGAGGTACTGTCTTGTATGAAAATCTGGTTTTTGGGAAACACACTTATCAACATCTTGTTATTCTGCCAAGGGTTAGATGAGAAGATTGGTACCACTCTCATCTCTGTTTAGTAAATATGACACTAACAGCTGGTTATCTTAGCTTAGCGCAAAAAACGGAAACTAACAAAATCTGCATAGAAGCAGCTGTAAAGCCCCTTAATTAACATGTCATATCCTCAGCAAATTGTGCAAGTGGAGATCCACCATTTTACTGGCAGACTGGTTGCCAGGCAACAAGTGGAGAGTCAGCGCCTAAAGTCCTGTAAAACAATGAACCGTCATTGTTACACATTTGTCCATGAGTGAACATCAGAGGTGCTGTTTGTTACCTTTGGACAGAGCCAAGCTAACTGTTCCTCCCTGTTTCCAGTTTTTATGCTAAGCTAAGCCAACCATCAGCTGACTCCAGCTGCAGTACAACATGAGTGTGGTATCAATCTTCTCATTTTGTGCTTTAGTATCCAATATTCTCATCCCTTGAGCCACGCAGTATTCCTGCAGAGCAGCGTACTGCACAGAGACGGGGTGTCAGGGTGGGTTAAAACAAGCCCAGCAGCTCACTGTTGACATAAGGCTCCCTCTTTCAGCTGTGCATAGACCTATTGTACATGTAATCTTAAGTTTTAACCTTCAAACAGCACTTTGATCTGAGCATGCTCAGTCTGTATTTACGCTACTCTCCTGTTTTTGTTTAGCCACTTCTCATTTGATACTTTGGACTTCACTTTCATTCATAAAGTTACCAAGCCTACACAGCTGAACCGTATGATTATTCAGATGAAATACAACAAAGAGACCAGAAAAATAATTCGACAAAGGAATCTCCACTCAAGGTCCACTGATCTGCTCATTCTGCAGCTTTCAAACATGTTGCAAGCTACTTTCATCGACTTTTAGGACATAAAAGTCATCCAGGTTGGTTTGAAAGTTGAGCTTGTTTGGGTTTATTTGGTCTAATGGACGAATGTGTAGCAGATATGTTACAGTATGGCTTTAATGTGTTTTGTGGACAGTATATGAAGGTCTGTCTCACATAGAAACAAGCTGCATCAGAGCTGGCTTTCTGCATGCTTCCTTGTTGATTCGGGTCTTTTAATGGGATTTATTCATAATAATAATAACATAAACTGATGCCAGCGTTACCCTTGAAAACTATGGTGAGTGCGTCTTGTTACAAGACAGACTTCATGTGCCTCAGGATCTTCCCTGATCTTCTGTGGAGTTATTAGAGTTAGTATCTTCAGGCTATATCTACACATACATGAGCAGATGTAAGGCATTGATAATAACACTGGGTTGGTTTTAGGAAGTGTGTACAAGCTTGTATGCGTGCCACACTGTGTGTGTGTAAAAAAAGCTGTGTCTTGTGATCAGGTGATGATTGTGGTGAAACATATATTCGGAGGTCTCATGAGCGGCATCATAGTTAAAGGAAGACTTCTAGCACTGATTTACACATTCAGCTAACTCCCCCTCAACCTCCAGCAGCCTGCTGGAGCACACTGAGCAACAAGACAGCAGCATAGTGAATGCATGCAAAGTGTCTGGGCTTACTAAAGAAGATTATGCAGCAGCATGTGCCCTGATTGGCAATCTGCCAACCCACTGAATGCAAACTGACGCTGCTGCAACGTCTGTTAGGATAAATAACTTGATCCATTATCTTATCATACAACAAAGTGTTAAAGAGGCTCTGAAGTCTTTGTGTCTACCTCGGTGGTTTTTCATGATTCATTTGGTAATGACACACCTGGATAACTCCTGGACCCGGACTTCACACTGGCTGATGTGCTGGAATTGATCTTGTGTCTCTCATGATTGATGTTCTGTTGATGTTGGTGCTCTGAAGTCACTGTCATGTTATCTGTTGTGGATAGTGGCAGTAATTCTTTTCAATAGGTGTGACTGAAGTTATTCAACCAGACTTCTGGGGATTTTTTGGGTGGAAAATGTGCAGGTTAATGTCTACTTAAACATCAAAAGTGTAACATCAGAGTAAAGACACTGAAAGTTGCTCTGAACTGCTAGTAATGATGTGTTACTGTCTCATGAATTAGCAACAAATCTTTTTACTTTGCTATAATTATCTGACAGCTTTTTAAACTTTCTACACTGAAAATATGAGAGCATATGATGGTTTGTTATAAATTAAACTGTCCAACAGTTTACAGAAGCACTGCTGAAGCCATCAGTTTATTAGCCAGTTGACAGAAAATTAATTTGCAGCTAGTTTGTGAATATTGGCGGCTTCTGCTTTTAATTGTTTCAATACATTTAATTTATTTTTAATAATTCTGACGTTTGGACTGTTGGTTGGATAAAACAAGCATTGTTTCAGTGTCTCTTTGGCCTCTGGGTAACTGTGACGCCATTTCTCAGCAAGATGTTCCACTCTTCCAGACAATAATGAGCCCTTATTTTGTAAAACTTCAAGAATTAGTGGAAACAGCATTCAAAACTGCTGTGTTCAGCCATTTTGTTCATAAGATTTGATGTTTTTGTCACTTTGTGGAAGTGCATCTTGAGCACACTAGGCTGATATGTGTACAATTTAAAAAACTATCTTTCACACTTCACTCAGACAGGTTTTTTTTATATGTGGTACTAGATCAATGTGAAAGATGAAGAAATAAATCTCTGCACCTAATGCTTTTAACTTTCAGATATGTTAAATCTTTGCCTTGTTCTGATGACCTGAATGAAGCTAACTGTGACTTTTTCCTGCAGCATCATGGGAAGTCAAGTTGCTGCAGCGTCCTTTCTTTCAAGGAGCGATGATCTCTGTCAGGGATGCTTTATTCATGTGGACTCAGTTAAGACGCGAAGAGCCGCTTTTCACATGTGCCTATCACATGACCTTTCAGCTAAACCAGTCAAGCCAGCACTCCCAGCATCCACATCTGGAATATGTCTCCGAGCTTCAGTGGCAGAGCGGTCTGGCTTCCTGGGAATGTGGGAGTGTTCATTTTCTGCAGCCACAAGCCGAGGAGAGGGGTTCTCTCTGCTGCACATCAGAAAGAGTGATTGAGAAAGAGAAAAACATTGGGGAGGGAAGAGAGGGAGTGAACTGGCCAAGAAGAGGAAGGAAGAGCAGGCGAATATAAAGAAAGAGAGTGGGGCAAGAGCACAGAGGTGTGGTTTGAGAGCACGCGCTGAACTGTGAGTACTGGAGAGTCCCGAGCTGGAGGCGATTACAACGTAACGACTGTACATTTTGGGTCTGGATTTTACCTGTTGGTGGCTTCACAGAAGGTGTTTGCATATTTTAATTGATTCCTGAGTTCTGTTTTTTCTAGACCTACCAGTATCTCATTAAAGAAAACATCATCTCTGTTATCCAACTTGTGAATTTCTGCACAAGTTCATCTATTTTTGGACCCAGGGGCCCAGCCTCAAGTGGGACATATTGTTTCCAGAACTTTCCAGTGTTAGCTCATGTTTTGCTTGTGCAACTTTACGATTTTCCATTTCAGTGCTTTTCACATGTCATGTCAGGCAGGTTCTCTTTTTCTATGAAAACGCTGTTGTTGTTGCTTTAGATGTGCAGAATGGATGCATGTCAACACTTAATATTCTCTAAAGACATCAGAAAGCAACTTTCTTTGTCTTACTTTTATTTCTTTGTTTGGCAGGTGCAGTGACGGAAGGCATCTGTGTGCATGTGTGCGTTCATGCAGGTGAAAATACAGTGTTTGTGAATTGGCTGCCTGTGTGTGTGTTTGCCTGTGCGTGAGTGTGTGAGACCATGCCGGGGTTTGAGAAGGTGCAACGCGGCCTCACCTTTGCCACAGGTCTTGTGGAGTGTCTGTGCTTCGCTGGAGCCGTGTTCGGATGGGCTTCCCTCGTCTTTGTCCTGAAGACGGAGGGCTACTTCAGCTCTCTGTGCGTCAACGCCACTGGGGTCAATGCAACACAGGTCTTAGGTCAGTTTGAAATCCTCACCTCCACCTCTTCTGAGTGTCTGTAAAAATGATCCAATACTTTCATGCTGCAAAAAGCTTAACATCGCCTTTCTAAACCACTAAAATCACCTCAAAATATCTGAAGAATGATGATCTTTTTTATGCAGACCTCTGTGACACCATTGCCACCTGTTTAATCACATGCTTCTCACCCTTGGTTCTCTTTCTTTCTCTTTTTTTATGTGTTTACAGATTGCAGTGGACAGGATGAACAGTTCTCGCTTGTTTTCACCATCGCCTCCTTTATGAACAATTTCCTGACGCTGCCCAATGGCTTCCTCTTCGACCAGTTTGGAACCACAGTGGCTCGGCTCTTTGGAATGTGAGTCCCCCAACAACAACAACAACCTTAATGGCTTAATAAGAGGAAATGGTCTGTGGAGTTAAAAGATTTTCTATGTAATTTCTCACAAAGGAAAGCTATCCAATAGACAGTGAAAACCCCAGGCAGGTTGTTAAGAGGTATGAATTGACAACCATTAACTAAAGAACGAGAAGAAGTTGTTCATTACTGTGCATTCTGCAACAAGTGCAAGGTGCAGCGAATACTTTTTCCTAGTAGGTTGCACTATATGTGCACTGACTAGAGGTGTGATGGTTGATTTTCTTGAGCATTGCCTAATTCTGTATCATCAAAAATCACATTCTGCCCATGATTAGGACTGATTTAAAGTTGATTTGAATCATTCTGACACTTCAAAAGAATGTAGAAGCTCTACAAACAGACAAAACGTCAATCAACTGACTAAAATGGCACAGTCAGCAATAATCAAACACCAAGACACAACAGAGAGTGCTTTTCGCAGAGCAGAGAAATTCAGTCAAAGACTCTCAAAGCACTTAAATGCAATATTTGTTTATTCTAATCAGTTCAGACTTGAGTGATGCAGTATACTTACAACATGGAAATTATGTTTTTGAACATCTAGTACTGACATATGGCACAACGACACACATGTGACTTTGAAAAGGTGACCACAAATTGCATTCATAAAATAAAGCTTAACATAAAAAGCAAGAAAGCGTGTTGAATACATCACTAGTTTTTGCATCAAAAGTTTTTATACCAAAAGCAGAAAGCTCAGAAGCTCCTTTTTGAGAATTGTTTGTGTTGCTCAGCCAAAACACTAAACATAGCACAGAGTCTTGCACAGCTGGCAGCCGCAGTGGCCTTCTGTTTTTACAAAACCAAACACAGCCTCACTAAAGACAGATGGGCTTCTGTCCTCTTCAACTCCCTGCATGGCTCCCTCAGGCTCTCTCTGCCTGTGGTGGCTAAGCTAACGCGACTGTGCAAAGAGCTAATTTGCTGTAATTTTAGTCTGTGCCCGGTATTTCCCTCTGAAGGGTTCCCAAATCAGTTTGCTTACAATAACAGCTCACGTGGACACGGAGATTTTATTGTTGGTGTGCATGTGGATGAATATGCTGCACATGCACGTGTTGGATGTTTCATATCTGCGGTCTCCACACGGCAACAGCGGAGATGCCGCATGCATACTGAAGTCTGACAGTCAGCAATGCAGAAAGTAGAGAAAATGTTTTATGAGCAAAGGGAGCAAGTGAAGAAAATCAAGCAGTCATAGGCAGCCTTTACAAAGCTGAAACTGGAGAAAGAGGAGAAGCAAGAAAATGAGTAAGAAACAGAAAGGTCAGGGGTATTAATCACCAGAGGGTGGAGGAATGTAAGAAAAAATGTATCTTGGTGCAGATGTTCAGATCCTGTAACTAGGAAGTCTTCCCCACCACCTCAGAGTAAGTATCTATCATATCATGCAACACTAAGCGTACATGCCTGCTTAGTTTATTGCCTGAGACATATCTAAATCCACAATAACAAATTGGCACTTAAGCCGTCCATATGTTTCCACTCAAAGAGGGTGGAGGGAAAATAAAAGGTCAAGGAATGCAAATAGCTGGACAAGAGGCAGCAATGAAGCTGAGGATGGATCTTTACTTGGGACGGGCCAAGAAAAGGAAATTAAAGTCAGCCAAAAGTTCTCCAAACAGCAGCAGAACAACGTGTGTTTGCTGGAACATTTTTCTATCAAATGTTATTGTTTTCTTTTAATTGCAGAAAGTGGATTTTTATTCATTTTAAGATTTTCCAATCTCACACTCTTTGTTTTGTAAGATCTTGTAAGCTTCCATTATGCCAATAAAGTGACACGATAACTGGATTTTCTCTTCCCCACCAGATTTCTTTACACCATGGGTACCTTGATGGTGGCTTTCTCCATTCCAGGTGAAAAACATTCCTTTGTCTCTTTGTTTCGTGCTCTTTCAGGCCTTTGTCATTCAAAGAAACACTGACAGGAAGTAAGGTGTCACAGTTGCAGATGCTCATTCTTCACATTTTTTCTTATCAGCTTTGTCGAACCTGCTCTTCCCCGCTCTCTCGCTCCTGGCAGTGGGCGGCATCTTGTTTCTAATCACCAACATGCAGGTACTGAACTAATTAAAGATCACTGTCAGTTTTACTTCATGTGCTGATTATTATTATTGATTATTATTATTATTATTGGTGCTGGCACAGGTTGAGATCTTCAGATTGCTTTTTTTTTGTCCAACCAAGAGTCTGAAACCCCAAACTATTTAATTTACAGTGATGTAAAACAGGGAAAGGCACACAGGAGATGCTGGATCCAAAGAATGTTTCATATTTTTGCTAAAAAGAAAAAAAAGACTTAAGCATTGAGTCAAATCATTTCGAATTCACATTTTTCACAGTCAGTGGATGACTGATATTTGCTCTAACATTGCTGCAAGGGAAAACTAAATGAAAAATTAAAATTTGTCTCTTGAATAATGTCCTGTCTGTTTCTTCACGTAAAAAACATTTCTTTGGTCTTTTTGGTGATATAGCTCTGTCACTGGTGCATCACCTGACAGGAAAGACATTTGATCCAGAAGCATTAGCTCTAACCCGTCCCATGACGTATGTTTGAGGGGAAATCTGACTGTGAAACACGGATTTGACTTCATGATGTTCAACATTCAGGTCTGCCCTCAGGTCGCCAGTATACAGGAACACAGACAAAAGAGTCTGCCTTCAGTGCACTTAGTGCAGAGAAAGAAAGCCTCGCAGGCACTTAATGCAGCATTCATCTGCTTTCATTCCAATTTCTCTCGTAAAGGTGGGAAACCTGTTTGGCTCGCATCGTTCCACTATCATTACGTTCTACAACGGCGCCTTTGACTCTTCCTCTGCACTCTTCTTTGTCATCAAGGTAAGAAACAACCACACGCTGCTCTCATGAATGAAACCTACAGGATACGTCTCGTGTCCTAACGATGATGTCCATCCTGTCTTGTCTTCTCCTGCAGTTGCTATACGAGTCTGGCGTCTCTCTCCGCGCCTCCTTCCTCGTCCTGTCCGCCTGCAGCGTCATTCACCTGCTCAGGACTTTCTTCCTGCTGCCCAGAAAATTCATTCCCTACCCGCTGCCTGATCACTACACATACGGGTACGAATTCCCAGGAAACAAACGCAAACACTAACACCTCATGCATGCTTCAGGGACACATCAAGTGTAAATCGGGTGTATTTATCTATTTCTTTATCTGTTTATGTTTCAAATATTTACCCATTTTTGTACTAACTGTGACCTTTGACCTTTGTCAGGATACTTGGTAAATCAAAGACAGTGGGATCAGAGCAGACAACAGCGAACGGTGACACACAGAGGACGATAGAGGAAACACCACTGGACAAGGATGTCCCCGTCAAACAAGGTGTGCATGTGTGTGGCTGCAGGCTTGTGCAGTTTACTGCGGCATAGATTAACACATAGTAAGATAGAACAGACTCCAGTTTCTCCACCATCATATTTCCTCTTTGTTCTCTCCTCATCTTCATTCATGTCTGTGGTCTTTCCTCGTCCCTCTCAGAGAAGAGTTTCCGTGAGTGTTTTCTGTCCAGGTTCTTTTTCTGCCACCTGCTTTGGCTGTCAGTGATGCAGCTCAGACATTACCTCTTCATTGGTACCCTCAACCCCATGCTGCAGCGGCTGACAGCGGGAGAGCCTACACTGGGTAAAAACACAGCACACCGCATCACATTTGTTGCTGTCTTAGCAAAAATGGATGTTTATTCAAACCTTCCTCATTTGGGAAACTTTCATCATCCTCCCCCTAAGCAAGGCAAGATCTGTGAATACGTCAACTAAGATGACTGAAGTAGTGTATGGGCAGGAAGCTGCTGCAGAGATGATGGGATTAATAAACAAAAATCCCTGCTCATTTACCTTAAGAGTGGACTTCTGGCTGCCTTTGTGATCTCTTATCTTGCATTCTGGCAGTCTTTTTTCTCTAACCATCTTCTCCTTGCTCGTGTGTTCCTTCAGTGAGCCAGTACATCAATGCCTTTGCTATAACACAGCTGTGTGGCGTGCTGTGTGCTCCATGGAATGGCCTCATCATGGACAGAAACAAGGGCAAACCTCGTGCTGCAGGTAACATACTGATTAGTGATGAGCCCAACAGGTCACACCCATGGCAGAAACTTATGTTCTTGAAGTTGTGAAAGAGAAACAGTAACAGTGATATTTGTTTGGGGCCTAAATGTTGGGACAATGTAGAGTCAGATTATACTTGATGATAATTTATAAGTTCTAAATAATGGATATATTCATGGTCAATAAGTCTTTTATTAATACTTCATAGACCAGTAATGAGCCATCTGTAATAGACTAGTAAAAGTAGAAATAAAAGTCTGCAGACCCGGCAGTGCTCTGATGAAAAGTCATCAGTTTTTCCTCTTTGGAAAAGCAGGTGTGTGTGTTTTCATTTGTGTGTGTTTTTCTGTTTGCAGGAGAGAGTGAACAGGAGGCAGACTTGCGGGCCTCGGTGCTTTCTCTCTTTCTGACGGCGCTGCAGTGTGTGCTGTTCTCAATTTGTGCCTCCACCCAATTCCTGCCGCTTCAGTACGTCACCTTCATCTTGCAGGTGATCAACCGCTCCTTCCTCTACGGCGGCAATGCAGCCTTCATCAGTGTGGCGTGAGTATCAAACACATGCATGCAAGCACCTCTTTTATAAGTTCACATACACAAACACTCACCAGTAAGGTGCAACAGTAACACAACTGCAGAAATCACTTTGTTTTGCATGTAAAATCTCAATTTTGAACTTTTGGGATATTTTGCTTCCATGATATGTCTTTTTTCAGACTAGTGGAAAGAAAAACTCCAAAATACATAATTAGGTGTTCATTTAAGTTCAGATTTCTGTTCTGAAAATGTGTGCAAATTAACAAATATATTTGTATATTCATTTCTGCTAGTCTATGCTCACCGTCTTTTTTGCCACTTCTCCTTTCCTTTTGGTCTTTGTGTGTGTGTGTGTGTGTGTGTGTGTGTGTGTGTGTGTGTGTGTGTGTGTGCGCGCGTGTAGTTTCCCATCATGCCACTTTGGGAAGCTGTATGGTATGGTCATGGCTCTGTCTGCAGTGTTTTCTTTGATGCAGTACCCCTGCTTTGCCCTGGTGAAAGGAGCTCTGCATGGAGACCCTTTATATGTGAGTACATGACATATCATTGATAAAATCCCACAGACACTGCGCTTACTGTGGTTCTTCTCCTCCTGTTGTCTATGAATTCTCCTCTCACTGCTTCCTCCTCTCTCCCCTCGTGTGGCTGCAGGTGAACATCGGTCTGACGCTGCTCAGCCTGGTCGCCTTCATCCATCCCCTCTCTGTCTACCTGCACTGTCGAAGTCTTGCCTCCCAGCGAGCCAAACACAAAGCTTCCTCCTAGAGGATGCAACACCAGAGCAAAAACTCACACCTAAAATTCACTGTTACACTGTTACCTCTTCAGTTTGGTCGTATGGCTGTGCTGTGCTTGTAAATGCATTTCAGATTGAAGTGTGGTTGCGGGTACATTCACAGTCTCTTGGAGCATGTTCACAGCCATATTGGATGTACTCAGAAAATAACCCCAATTCCAAGAAAAGTTTGGATGCTGTGTTAAATGGAAATAAAATCAAATTATGTGGGAACTGAGTTTCATGGCAACGGTTTTAGTGTTCCTGAGCTCATGAATTAATGTCCTTCATACAGTCATGTGTTCACAAAGTGGTCAACCTCGCTCCATCTTTGCTTGTGAACGACTTTTTTGAAGCACGTTGCTGGCATCCAATTCAGAATAAGCATATACAAAAATCAATGAAGTTGATAAGGTCAGACATTAGATCATTTGAGCATATTATGTCAAAAAGGATTAGCAGCATCTCAACTTTATTGAAATCGGGGTTGTACAATCACTGTGCTTTTGGAAAACTTCTCAGCTTTGTCTGTTTTGTTTACATTTCAAATCCCTGGTGCTGACTGTGACATGTCTTATGTTACTTGTTTTATGCAAGCATATGTATTCTTGCCATTTTTCATATTCTGTGTAAGACTAGCCACCTCTAACACCATAGTTATAGTGGCTTCAGAGTGCCAAAACATAATGCACTTTATTGTAAAAAACTTTAAACATTACAGATATCGTTCATATGAGTGTGGACCTCTTCAAGTTATCTCTCCATATACATATTTTTCTATCTTTTAACAGAGTTTAGAACCGACAATGTTGAGTGTGGTGACTAACTGCATGAGGGACAATTAGGAGTCAGGACCCCAAATATCAGTTTGTGTGGTTTATTTGGAGTGATCAGTGATGTGCATAGTGTAAAGTAGAGATGAACTCAGACACATTCTTTGGGATAGAAACTGCTCAGTAAAGCCCCTCTGTGAGGATAAAGTTCCTGTTTGCTCTTGGACATGACACTGTTGTCTCTGCACTGGTTGCTTTGCGTTGTCAGTTCATTCAGATGCATCCAGCAGAGCAGGACACCAAGCTCTGCCACCTGCTGGCCTCTTAGTTCATCTGTTAGTTACTGACGTCACTACTGAGCCAAACATTTCAGCAACATGAGCTCATTTTATGTGTCTGTGTAGTTCAGAAGAAGAATTTGTTGGCATGAAGAATTTGAATGAAACTGTGCATTAAGTAATGGTATAGGAACCTTTACAAAGGGAAATATGCATTTCTTTTTAGTGTGTTTATGTTCCAGAAAGACTCTGTATTTTTCTGCAGTGCCAAGTGGTGATAACGTTGTTGAAATTATACAGTAAATATGCAAACTCTTCATTGTGCTGCACCAAATGAAACGTGCCTTTTGATATGATCTGTAGTCGTGTATGAAAGGGAATTATTACCTTTTGATATTTACTTTTGGCCAAATAAATGTTAGTTTTGAGAGAAACTGTGTACTTGTAGGTACCTGCCTATTACAGATGGTGTGGAAAATATAATTTTAACATAGTAAGATGATATTTTAAAAAGACAGTGAATTAAACAGCTACAGCCCTGTGTTGTACACTTTGACTTACAGAATATCCAATTATATTAACATAAACATTGATATTCAAAGGCTCAACCATGACTTCCCTGTTTTTCTTGCATTGTTTACTGAGTACTTTGGATTGATTAGTGTATTTAATGTAACATCAACTGCACATGGTCTTATTGTCAAGTGCAAAATGTAGCGTAAGTATTTGTTTTGCATTTAAAGCAGCAATTAAACTCTTTTGTAAACTCTGTATTACATCTGGATAGATCCTCATCACATTCTAAAACTACTAGGACGTTGCAAAGAGACAGGAGTTGGGAAGCCAGGCAAGCAGATAAGAAAAAAGATTATTAAAAAATACTTAAAGCTGCACTAAGTAACTTGTATAAAAGTAATTTTTTGTCATATTTGCTAAAACTGTCCGTATGCCCAGACAGGAATACATGAACCATGTAATCTGTGAAAAAAAAAATGGCTCCACTGGTCCCACCTACTGCTCCTACTGCAATTTGCAAGAATCAACCGTGCCTGACACAAAACAACCAATCACAGCCAGAGGAGCGTCTGCGGGAGTGTCTGACATCTGTCAGTCACTACTCACACAGGCTGCGAACCACCCCCTCCCTGCGCTCATGCTGCCAGCTGCAGTCAAACAGCTCTGTGAGCGGCGTCAGGAGGCTAGTGAAAGCTATGGCGGAGCAACAGCCACCCTCAAAGGAGAAACTGCCCATACGCTGCCGCTGCCAACAGCAGCATATACGGCTAAGACAACAAATAACCATAAAGCTAATATGGTGATTGTTACAGTTACACTCAACGCTTACGGTATGTTAGCTACTGCGATGTAGCGGCTGGGCAGAGTTAGCTTGTTTCCGATGCTAAGGCTAACGTTACTGGTTGTGACGGTAGCCATGCAGACGCTGCAGGGAGGAGGGGCTTGGAGACAGGGCATGAGTGCAGCGGGGGGGGGGGGGTGACGTGGAACTTGTGTTGTTTTCAGGCTAAGTTTGCTCTCTTCTCGATCTTACCTACTGCAGCTTTAAGTTGTTTATTCTCAGTCATTACCACTCATGAACAGACAATTCAATTAATACTGGATAGAAATCCAATCCTTAAATACTGCAGCAGCGAGTCTTGATTGCATGATTAGGAGCAGGTGTGCTCAGGATAGGAGGCCAGACCAGACCTGCCCACCACGCCCTGCAGTTAAAACATACACACACAAGAGACAGGTGAGAGACAGACAGAAGACAGAGGGGAGGGGAAAGACAGTCTGAAAAAATAACCATGGTAATGACTTGTCAATCACGATGTAGCCATGCCCCAAAAGCATTGTCTGTGCTATTGTTTACTTTACTCTAACTGGGGCCATAATTTACGAAATGAACATCATGCTGTGTTAGAAGACGTGTGCATTTACCAGGCAAAGACAGGCTCTATCAAAAGATGCTATTGAGTTACGTTATGGGAAATTTGAAGGTCAGGATATTTTAGCCTCTTCTGCACAGATTTTTACCAGTATTTTTTAAAATCTGTCTGTCACAAGTGCAACAATTGTATGGAATTTCAATGCTAAACTGGAGAGGTAACCCTTCAAAATGTATTAAGACATTTCAGGTGTTTATATTTATTGACTGGTTGATTGATTGATTGATTGATTGATTGATTGATTGATTGATTGATTGATTGATTGATTGATTGATTGATTGATTGATTGATTGATTGATTTTAAACTGTCCATTGTGACTCAAGTGTATCAGGAGTGCCATGCTAAATCAGTGCAGGGTTCTCTTACATAAAGATCTGATTCCAAGAGTGAAGTGCAAGCCTCAGCCTTCACAGTTGCCGCTGAGGACAGTCTGGCGTCCTCAGTCATACTGAGAGTCTTGGCAGTCTGGACAGGAGTTGCCATGTTGTTACAGATTTCACATGGGTCAGAATCGTCTGGGTGGGGGTGGGGGGTTCTGGCAGGGTTTAAACCTGAAATAACAGGGACACTCCCCCACACCAGCCTCTGTCAAGTTCTCTGTGCACCTGCTATGTGAACCCAGCAAACCCTTGGTGCAACTCCCCAGAGTCTGTCACATTGTGTGTGTGTGTGTGTGTGTGTGTGTGTGTGTGTGTGTGTGTGTTTGCGTGTGTGTGTGTGTGTGTGTTTGTGTGTGTGTGATTGTGTGACAGGTTCTTCCCTTGCATCTGCGTCATCGATGATCACAACCACAGTGTCTCGACAATTTAATACAGAGTTGCATAAACAAGTGTATGGCAGCAATAAGAGTGAGGGCGTAAGGAGTGGAGGATAAAAATAAGCCAGTCTGTTAATGAGGCAAGTTGTTGTGTGTTTTGTTTGCGTTTAGTTTTTTTTAAATCAGACTGAATCTGTCGCAGGAGCTGAAGATGTCTTTATGACACATTGATTTGACAGGCTTACTCAAAATGTGCCAACTAATTTGTGTCTGTTTTCTGTGATTGGAGTGAAAGGAGAAAAACTGTAATGGCCTCAGTTTACCAGCCTTAACACGCTGTTTTCCATCTGCTGCGGGGAGTTGGAGGGAAAGCAAAAGATCAGAGGTGAACTCATGAGCACCTAAACATGGCTCAAAACTAATGAACACAGGGACTTTTATGATTCTGTTGACTGCAATTCCTGATCAATAATGAGAAATTAATTACATTATATGGGCAAAGGTTTGTGGACACCCATGTTAACATACTTTTGTGTACTTTTGGTCTGGTGCAATAGTCTTGTTTTAATACAGTTTTGAGGCATCTGTACTTTTACATGCCTTCTGCTTTTACTTAACGTACTTCAGATTTTTACTTCACAACATTTATTCCACAGCTTAAGTGACTTCTTTTTCACATCATTCCTTTGCTGACAAAACATGAGATCTTGTGAAATATTTTTTCTAAACTATCCAGTAGCTAAATTAGCACCACATGGACAAACAGCAACAGTAAAAGATGCCTACACATGAAACCATCACTAATAATTTAATATGATGTTATTCTTATGCTCACAGGAGCATTTTGTTGCATAATGAGTAGTTTTAATTTTGAAGATTTAAAAACATTTTTCAACTAATTCTTGTGTATTTTTGCTTCTGAATACTTCATCCACCACTGTTTAGTTCCGATTAAGGGAAATCTTCATGCATATAATGATATCAAACTATTGGCCTTATTCACAGAGGGCTTACTGGGATACTTGAATACAACAGCTTTAATGTCACAACCTGAGCTTTGCTTAAAACAAGTCAAAATGTCTGCAGTGAAAAAGGACTGTTGTTGTTTGCTTCCTACTTTGTGTCAACAGGTTGACCTTTTCCGTTGCCCGTTTCCACAAGATAATGTCCCTGTGGACAAAGCAAGGCCCATAAAGAAAAGGCTTTCCTCGGTTTGGTGCGGAAGAACTTGACAGGTCTGCATAGAGGCCAGACCTCAGCCCCATCAAATTTGGGATTAACTGGAATGCTGGTTGTGAGGATTTTATCAGCAAACACCGTTGGACCTCTCTAAACCTCTTTTGGCTGAAAGGGAGCCAATCCCAGAAACAAGAAAGCCTTCGCAGAGAAGTAGAGGCTATTATAGCAACATACATGCCTATATTAGTACCAACATGTTTATTTTCTAGAGATTTTCCTTGTTTAAATCAAGTGCTTGTGGGAATATGGCATGAGGCTTTGAGGCAAATTGACAATTTGTTAAATAAAATGTGCTTGAATGAGAAGTCCAGCAATCTTACATGGTGTCATGTTTTGATGTCTGCATATTTTTGGCCATACAGTGTATCTTATGTCACTTGTCATACAGACACACACACCACACACTCACGATTGGCTTCTCTTATTCTGTGTTTGAAAAAACAAAGTTAAATGGGATGTCAGATGTGATTTTAATTTGTAATTTTTTAAAAAGAGCATGAAAAAAGAAAAATAATAAGAGTCCGCTTTATTGAAAAATGACCCAAGTACAATAACTAATAAATTCTGACACCCACATTACCTTCATCTACAATTTTGAGGCCTTTAAAAACCTGAACAGGCGTATATTTAAATTGTTTGCAAATATGAGCTTCACACAATGAGGCTTCTCTTCTGACATTGCAACTAAATATCAAATGATTCATTATCTCGTTAACAAAGTCTTGTCAGACCTCTACTTTCCCAAATGACACCCACATTGTGTCTGATTCATACACTGGTACACATTTGATCTCATGCTGCATTTCATAGCTTAGATTTGAAGAATGAGGAATAACTTTGCCATTTAATGAACATTAACTCTCGGCCTGAACAACCACGCACTGTTTCACCATGCAGTAGCATTTCAGGTAAAATACACGTGCTCTGGTTCACGTGACGATCTCAGCTTGGCGATTCGTGATGCTGCCCAGGGTCTCTGAGGAGGACTATAAAAAAAATCCAAACTTACACTCACAAAGAAAACTGAAGAAACTCTTAGAGAGTCTATTTGAGACAGAGATCCTTGTGTCAAAAACCAATCAACACCAAATTTTGGTCCCCTCTCTTGCCAGATGTCCCTGATGTAGCCTACCCAGTGGGCAGAAACACACACTCAGTCCACACACGAGGTCTTCAGCACTGTTTTGTGAGTGTATTTCAGTGTGTGTTGTGGGGGTTATAAACAAAGTAAGCAACACATTTTTTTTAGGATCAGAACAGATCCTTTGAACATGTTGTGTTTACACCAGTTCAAATGCCAGTGTGCCCATGAATCACTTTGACACAGCAGGGTAGTGAGAAAATATAAGGGATGGGATCTGGGAGTGGAGATGTGTGTGTGTGTGTGTGTGTGTGTGTGTGTGTGTGTGTGTGTGTGTGTTACATGTATTTATGCATTTTTTTCCCTGCTTCCATCACACACACACACACTCACACATATGTTTCCATAACTTTTGGGGACATTACATAGGCTTACATGCATTTCTGGAGACTTATGATTTGATTTATTGGGACTTTGTCCCTATTGGGAAGATGAGCCCCCACAATACATGTAAATAGATTTATGTTCCCAAAAAGTGTGTGTGTGTGTGTGTGTGTGTGTGTAGTATTAAGTAAGTAATACACACATGTACGCGCGCACAGAAACGTGCACACACGCACACGCACACACATATACTCCCACAGCCTCCCTGAAGATGGAGTCTGGTTGGTGAGATGGCTGCCTCCCCCAGTTCTCCTGGGGCCAAGAAGAGTGTGAATACACACTCTTTCTCTCTCACTCTCTCTCTCTCTCTCTCTCTCTCTCTCTCTCTCACACACACACACACACACACACACACACACACTTATCTGTCCACGGCGGCTCCGTGGAGGCTACTAATGCCTAATTGTTAAGCTGTCTGCCTCCCCAAATTACTACACAACAGCCAAGAAACAGCGTGATTCCACGCGCGCAATTTATGCGCCGCGGTGCGCTCACAGCTCGGAGTTGCAGATGACCTTTCATGGAGCAGCTTTTTGGTGAGTGTGTGTTCACTTGGGAACAGATGATGTGCATCATGGCGGACCTGGCCTTGACCTGTGCCATGACGGGAAGACTCAGCGGTGAGTAAACGCGGCCCACCCCTAGCCTGACATTTCACATGCAGAAGACCTCCGAGTTCCGTCCCACGTCCCGCCTCCATGCTGCACCGCACCTTCTCCAGCAAACCGTTTGCGCCCCAGCCTTTGGACAGAAACTGTGACTTATTCAAACAGTGTCCGTCAGCATCCTCGGTCACATCCTGCGTGAAACTTGCGTCTGACCATTACAGCATTTACAGTAAAAAAATAAAATAAAATAAAGAAATAAACCTTGAATTTCATTGTTTTGTTACATATGGAACAAACAGAAAGGGGTTGGTGACATTTGGATGTTCAGTATCTGTTGTCCTCCTGAAATATGTTAGTGGAATGTCATCTCTCCTCCTGAGTCCATATGCTGCTGCGTTGGATCATTTCGCTCCACCGCTGGGTTTCCCTTACATGTTCATCTGCTGCTCTGAAGGCGGCTGTCGGCTTCTTTCCAAGCTGGCCTACACTAAATGAGGCAGATTTATTTATTTATTTATTTTAGCTTTAATGCCAAATGAGTTTTCCCACCTCCTGTCCTCCTCCGACCCCCTCGTGAGCGCATGTGCCACGGTGGTGCCACACAAACACTCTTGATAACCTGTTGCATTGAATATTCGTACCTTTCCCCAGAAACTCATAGTTTTTTGCCACCAAAAACCTCCATCCTTCCTCCGCTGTTCATTTTCAGCCCACCCACACTGTGCTTTGTCTTAAATGATGAAGAGAAGAGTTACTTTATCAGACCACTAAAAGAAAAGGGCAAATCTCTTTAAAGAAGGGACAAATCTAGTATGCTCTTCTCTTGTTCAGAAAAAAGAAGAACACTTGTAAAATACCATCTTTTATGGTGCCTTCAACTGTCTCATCATTATGAGTAATTATAATGACAATCTTACTGTTGACAGACAGTGACGCGTTACTTTTTTAGGTATGTCCACGGTGAAGTCAAAACCCGCCCTGCCGCTGCCTTTCTTGTCGCTTCCTCCGGTGACTCTCACCCCTCCTCCCGGACTGACGTAGAGAGGATCCTCCGCTGCCCACGGGTGTGGGCGACGAACCGGCCGCGAGTATAAATTGATTCCAGGGACTCCATCTCGTCACTGCTTGAAGCCGCAGCGACTCGGTCACCAGAGCTGAACCTCAGCAGAGATAGCAGCAAGCAAGGCACTTCCTCGCCGCGCAGGCTAACTCGCTTTCGGCTTTGGTTCGAGATGGAGACTCGTTGGTCCGTGAAGCGCTCCAGCGCCCACAACTTTAAGAGTGAGTACCTCCCATTGCATGCACTGAAGTGTTTGTTTGCAAATGCATTTCTGTGATACAGATGGCTTATTGCAGATAAGTTGTTGCAGACTCACTTATGTTTACTTCTTAAGATTTAAACAAGTGATCTAAGTCATGACATTTAGAAGAATGCATCATGAAATGGGAGCCAGAGCGCATACTTTTGGTGCATTTTTGCGCAAAGATTTGGCAGCAAAAACTCTAGAGGAAATCTAATTTATGTCAATTTATGTGTTATCGTCATTATGTGAAAAGCAATTTACAATACGAAATCAAAGTTAGAAAATAAGTTTTGGAGTTTACCAAAAACCTTTTTTTCATCCAATCTCTCCATATCTGTTTTACGCATGGAGGGATGCAAGTGCGATTTATTCACGCATAATCCTGAACTTTATTCCTCACTCGAGAGAGGTGTCTTACTCTACTCAAAAGCTACAGTTCTCCCTCAGCGTCCAGCGCAGCTAATAGTCCGACTTGTTAAGAGGTCAAGAGGTGAGCCTCTGGAAAATCTTGCGCACAGCAGATGAATGGGAAGTTCATTATTATTTAATGCATGTACTTTTCCCGCGGTGGCCACCTTTGTCCGCCGTTATCCGAGCTGTGCCAAGAAGCTGTTGCAAAATTGATAAGAACCGAAACTGATCCGGGTCTGGTTACCGGTTTTACGCGTGCCCTCTGTGTGGTGAACCTCTCAACGGAAACATCCTTTTGATTCCTGAGAACTAGGAAACCAGGTTAATTTAATGCAGAGAGGCACGTGTGATGCACGCTTTTGTCTCTTAAAGGTCTTTAGTAAATTTGTGATAGGTATTTTGTTCTCAACTGCTGATATCCATAGTTATGTAACCTTGTCACAACACCCATGGAGCCCTATGTAAAGTGATCAGGTGTCTATCAATGGGTGAATGATTTCTGTAATGTAATCTGGTGAATTATATATGAACCCCAAAGTTCTGGAAGCCATCAAGTCACGGGTGAGAGCACAGCAGTGCTAAAAAGAATCACTGACAACAGCAACAGGTCTGACAGACAGACAGCGAAGAAAGTCTGGCACCAAAGGTTGAAATTAACCTCTCTTTCATTGTCTGTCTCCCTGTCACACAAACACACAATGTGCACATTTTCCAAACCAGCACCAACTGCCATAACAGTGGCTCTTTTCTACTAACCTGAAATTTTTTTTCCCTTCACATGAGAGTGAATCTCCTCTGCCTCTGTGTCCCTCTCCAGGTGGACTATGTCTATGGCTGATTCTGTGGCTGGTGGTGATGAAGCCAGGTGGGGTAGGAGCATGCCCCAGGCTGTGTGTGTGTTACCCCACGCCCATGACTGTCAGCTGCCAGTCCCAGAACCTCACCATAGTGCCGGCCGGCGTACCATATGACTCACAACGTGTTTTCCTGCAGAACAACCGCATCACAGAGCTTCGCGCAGACTCTTTTGGCTTCGAGACACAGGTAAAAATGGCAACTGCGTATTTTTGCATCTGTGAATTATCCAGCAATATTTTGCAGGCATTCTCAATAGTGTTTTTTCTCTTTTCTCATCCCATTATTTTCTGTTAATTTTGTGCAGGTGCTTTGGCTGTATGCAAACAACATCACATGGATTGAGGCCGGAGCCTTCAGTAACCTCAGGGTGCTGGAGGAGCTTGATCTGGGTGATAACCCGTTGCAGCGTCTGGAAGGTGGAGCCTTCAGGGGCTTGGAGAAGCTGCAGAGCCTGCACATGCATCGCTGCAAGCTGGCTGCTCTCCCCCATGACCTCTTCCACAAGTTGTACAGCCTGCAGTTCCTCTACCTGCAGGTAAATCCAGCATGCACAGACACATACCTAAAAACAAACACATAAAAAGATACACATTTGATAGTCGTGCATGAGTATGTACACATGATGCTTGCAGAATTGCACACTTGTGTTGCAGGACATTTGCCAAGTTGCAGGCTGCACACCCACACAGGCACTTTCGAAGTGTGCATATTTAAGGATTAAGTCAGTTCATTGAGTTGCACATAGCACACAGTCACAAAAATCCAAGCTGGAAATATATAAAAGTAAATATTCAAACACTTGTAAGATCAAGAAAGCAACACACCTCAGCAGGAACAATTAGCCCTATTAAACAGTAGAACAGCAAAATTCTAATTTCTGTTGCCATCAAAATATTAATGAAGCACAATTGATTATTCTCATGTTGATTGCAGTGAAGAGATTACACAGAATGAGCAAAGATAGTGGCTGCCAAATCCTCCATGCATGTAAATGAGTGTATAATACACAAAAGGGAGCCTATGCCCACACATTTGCTCTCAGCAGCAGTTCTAGCTGCGAGTCACATGAAACAAAATGATTACACATAACTCTGGGAACAAGATAAAGGCCAGTCTTAACAGTGGATAGAATAAAAGATGACTAAGACATATTCCTTCTTTAAGTAAACCTACAACCAAATGACTGAAAAATGATGAAACCCAGAGACAGTACATTCCACCTAAATGTGAGGCAATAATACAGTTCCATTTGAAACTGTGTGAATACTCTTTCATTAAGAATAAGTACTAGGAAAAGTCATATAAACAAAAGTCATATAGCTGTGAAGCACAAAAAAGTGAAATTTCCATTTTTGCCACACATTTTCAATGCTTACCATAATTATTCGGATTGATTTCCTACTTTTCAGTCGTTTATTTTAGTACACCATGAAGATTAGACATTTTTTAATACCTGCAATTTTTGCCAGAGTTGTGAGCTTTTGGGCAGCTGATTGTGAGATCTCAGCTGTTGCTGAATGTAACAGTTTAAACAGACAGTAAATCCCTGTCAAGGTGGCCTTTTCAGGGAATAAAAAATCTCTCCCACATGCACACATGTGGTTTCAGATGGCAGAGGTCACTTCTGACCACTGTGACGCTACTTTTAAAGAGAACACTGTCCAACTGTCAATACTGTATATGGTAATTTCAGAGGAAGTGTGTTTTTCCTCCCTTTAAATACAATCACTGCCTGAAACAGACATGTCACATGCACACGCCCAAAAGATAATAATCCATTCTAGATTTATGGCTGATCTTAACATCTTAAAATGTGTATTTATTTGGCAACTTAAAAGAGATCTTTCAACAACCTTAATTTTCCCATGTTTCCACAGCACTAAATCTTCTTGTATTTTGACTTTGCTCCAGGAGAATCAGCTCCACTTTCTACAAGATGACCTGTTCTCAGATCTGGTCAACCTCACCCATCTCTTCCTGCATGGAAACCGCATCCGTGCCCTCTCAGAAAATGTGTTCAGAGGCCTGGTCAACCTGGACCGCCTCCTTATCCATGACAACCGCATCAGGCAGGTCAACCGCCGGGCTTTCCGTGACCTCGGCCGCATGACCATCCTCTACCTGTTCAACAACTCCCTGGCTGAGCTCCCGGGTCAGGTCATGAAAGATGCCCAAGGTGTCCAGTTCCTCCGCCTCAATGGTAACCCCTGGTCCTGCGGATGTGAGGCTCGCCCCCTCTGGGAGTGGTTCCGCAAGGCCCGCATCTCCTCCTCTGAGCTCATGTGCACCTCCCCATCTCAACGTCGTGGCCAGGACCTCAGATTTCTCCGGGAGTTGGACTTCGCCCTCTGCCCTCTGCCTGACCCCGGCTCTCTGGCTGGAAGCACCACGACCACCTTCAGCACCAAGACACGCTGGTGGTTCTCCAAGCACAAGCCCGCATCTTCATCCAAGGCATCGTACCAGAAGAGCACAGAGACGGTGAAGGCCTTCCCCTTCTCTGCCGTTAAGCCTCAGTACCTCCCCAAACCCCCCTCCGAAGCATTCTCCTCCAAGTATGAACTATCGGAGCATGAGGTGGCGCTCCCCAAGGTGGACCAAGAAGAATACTGGGCCAACTACGGTAACGAAGACTCCTCCATCCGCTGCTTCGAGCTGGAGTGCCCCCCAGGCTATGACGATCCAGCATTCCCCTCATCCTCCTCCATACCCAACACCCCATCCCTCCTCCACCTCCTCTCCCTCTCCATCATCACACTCTCCCTCCATTTCCTTTTTGGCTGAACTCCTCTTTTCTCCACACCCTTTTTTCTCCTCCGATCTCTCCCCTCCCTGCTCTTTCCAACTCTAACAATAACCTGGATCTTGATTCCTTTCAGTTACCTCTTCAACTTGCAGGGGGTGCTACACTGACACAGGAGACAGGCGAGGCAGCAGGGAGCTGTTTTGAGGACCAGATGTGAGTTGAGTTGAGCAGGACAGGATTTCAGTGCTGAAGTATCTGCTGCTTATTAGTACAGGCTGTAAAAGGCAGAGATCAAAACACAGACTCTGACAGTACAAAGGCAGAAACCTACAACAGCACCATGAAATGACAGAGACACAACTCACAGACAGCTGGTGGTGTCTCCAGATGTTTGTTTTATATATATCACAGTTGTAAACAACGCAGGCGTTGTGACTTGCTGACAGTTATTTTCTATATCAGCTAGTGCTCACCATCCAATCACCACTAACATCGACCCTCACTAATTTATTTCTTTCATTGGGAATAGTGGTGGTTAATGATGAGGCTAGCTAGCACTACCAGAAGTAGGAGAAATATGTGGACTGGCACAAATAATGGGAGGATTGGGAGGAAAGAGAAGAAAAATAAAGACTGCAGGGACAAGTGAAAAAAATGTGTGCAGAGTGAGCTTTAGATACTCATCAAAAGGCAGAAAAAGGATGAGAGGATCAGTAGATGTGCAGCCAAGAGCGACTCTCCGCCCTCCACAGATTCAAAATCTCGTGTGATCCCAGAGATGCCAGCAAACCACCGCCCACACTTGTAGATATAATCACTGTACATACACATCGCAAAACTGCTGTGAATTTGAGACTAGGTGGATTTCTACTTTTCAGTTTAGTACCATTTAGTGAACAGCAGGTCGTGGTGACAGAAGATATGCTTAGATTGTAAACAAAAGAAATGTGGAAACTCCTTTTCACCCTTCATGTTTTCCTGTCTTGTCTCTTCCTCTCTCTGACCGTAGAGCTTATGCCCTGGATTTTGTTATTTATTTGTTTATTTTTTGTAGTGTGAGTGGGATTGGACCATTGTACACTTTTAACCAAAGTCCCGAGAAGACCAGTTCAATGAGGTCTCTTACTGAAATGATTGCCACCGTGTATGCGCCTGTTTCTCTTTTTAAAATACAGCATCTGTGTGTTTGCTCATCTGGCTTTCCCAACTGAAACACAATAAGGTAAAAACAACACCAGGGCTGAATCCTACACAGCTCTTTGTGTAGTTTGAAGCCACAGGTCTCGTCCTGCAGGCTCCTTTTACATCACACTTTGACATGCAATTTGTCTCCATCAGTGTGAACATGTGCATGTATAAGGATCTTTATTTCTTTTTAGCTAATTGAAAGTTGAAGAAGTCCTTTATGCACATCTCCAGGATGCAGAACTGTTTCAAAACTGTCATTTCAGAAATGCATGGGAATCTGTGTTCATTTTATTTTATTTTATTTCTTTTCTATTTTCTGAACAAATTTGGTAAATCAAAGCTGTGCTTTATTAGAGAACCTTTCTAACTCCATGAGTGTTTTGGAAGATGAGATCAGCAATCACAATGCTAATCCAACCAGTTTGCGATCTGCATTATTCATGGAGGCCATATGGTCCTTGTCAAGCCCATATGTTAATAAGTCCATGCTGTACCAATCAACCCGAACCATGACTGTGAGTTTCCGCATAGAACATGAAAGATACTGTGATGCTGTCAGGTTGTGCGTTTTTCAATGAAAAGTGTTTTGCTTTGTTAAAAAAATAAAGAAACAGTTAAACAGAAGTGTTTCACACTATCTTTTGTTGCTAAGGATGCTGCAAAGAAATGCAAAAAACAAAATGGGTAAATGGCAGTGAGCTAGCACATAAGCACAAACACAAAGGACACAGTTTATAATAGAAAGCTTGTCACAGTGATGAATTTAGTTTGAGTATCAAAGCATAAAGGTGATGGTAGTACAATGGTGCAACAATTCATTCATGCCATGAATCCAACCACAGGCAATATTTTATTTTCATAATAAAAGCACAGTAAAATAAGAGAATTATAAGTATGACTGTAGTCAGTATCACCAGTCTTTAATTTTGACATCTGATAGTTTTGCCTCCTCCAGTCAACAGTCAAGAAAAAGTTTGAGGGAATCATGTCATACAGCTCTTGTCAAACCTCTTTCAAGGAAGGAGATTGTATTTGCTGTGTGTCTGTGTATGGTGCGTGAGTGTGTGAAGTGTAAGAAATCCATGTGACAGTGGGAGTATGTTGGCTGTAGGTCACCAGTCTCAACTGAGTTCACTCCTCACCCCAGTCATTTTTCTCACTATGTGCAGAAGGCAGCTATACTGGTCCGTATTGTACAGAGGGATGGCTGATTGAGGTGGCAGTGTGCGGTGTGTGTCTATGTGTGTGCGTGGGTTCAGGGGTAAAGAGTGGGGCAAACGCCAGGATGAAAATGTGATGATGTGTCCCGGAATCAACACACCCCCTCACCAGATTAACTCTCACCATGATAATGATGATGAGGGTGATGCATACACTCATGCATGTGTTTGCAAGTGCAAGGACACATACGTTTACATGTGCACATACACACCAACACACACAAATGATAAAGTTCAGAGATGGTTGGTTGAGCGGCCTTCTATTCTTTTTGTCTTCCAGCTCACAAATTATTCATCCCTTTCACACCTTACTTTGCTCTCACTTTTCCTTCTTCCTCTTTTCTCTATTTTATTTTTCTCCTCTGTGTGACGAAAGCTCCCTCACTGCCTCCAGTCACAGTTTACAAGAGATAAATCATCATCAGCCCACATAAATTGATGCACTGAGCAGCTTTCTTTTCATTCCCTCTCCTCTACATTTTCTCTGTCAAATCCAACATTTTGACCACGGAGGAGCTCTATTTAAATCGCACTGAGACAACATAGTGCCATAATCCATAGAGGGAAGTTCTGTGGTCTATATAAAGATGGGTGTATCACCCTTGTTAATAAACCAAGCAGGGTGTATTTAAATATAATAATGAGGTTTGGTTAGGTTATTGTCATTTGATTGGCTGCAGCAGCAACAAGCTTTGCTGTCTCCCAATCTGGCAGTAAAATCTGCTATTTGTGTACATAACAAGGTCTCACTGTCACAGAGTCTCCAGTCATGCAAGTTGCTAGTGGTAACATGCTCACAGTGACAATGCTCACATGCAGATGCTTAGCAGGTAGCCATTAATGGCTGCCACATTACCATTTCCAGTTCAGCATTTTATCATGCAAACACCAAAGTACTGAACAAATTGAAATTCTGGTGATGGCAGTAGAGGATTCAGGGTTCATCTGAGTTGTTGCAATGCATCTTGAGGCGGATAGCTGTACCAAATTTCTCAGCAATCATCAGATATAAGCATAAAATAATCAATAAAAAGCACAAATGTGAACCTCATGGTGGTGCTAGAGGAAAAGTCAGGGGTTCACCAAAGTCAGTAGGATTCATCCGATGGGGACCATGAATGTGTGAATGCAAAATTTCGATCGATGCAATTGTTTTTGAGACATTTTAGTTTGCACCACAGTGGTGGCCTCAAAACATAGAATTGGACAGTCAACGTATTTACCAGTAATAAGCACGAACATCAGCAAAATATATGAATTAGAGAGAGAACACAGAAACCAGTGAAAGACAAAAAGGTTGTTGATTGTTGAAGAGTGCATAGACGGAAGTGTACACACAGATATTTAGAAAACAACAATCTCACATCTCTGTTTTAATAATCAAGGCATTATTTTGGACTTATTCCAGAAATCTATTAATGGTTTTGCACAAAGAGTTCTTCCTGTTCAGCCCTGCAGGCGTGATGATTTAGGAGAAAGATACCAGTCTGTGGTGGTTTTCATCTGTGCACAGTAAGCTTTAATAATCAACCTTACATTTATGGCTCCATTTTGTTCTATAAATGTTTGTTTTTTGTGTTCTGAAAATACAAAGAAGGTAACCTACCATGCAGTGATTTTAACATTTGTGACATGACATTTGTATCATAATGTAAAGTAATCCAAGAGTGAAGTTATTCTTTGATGCAGAGGTATTTGTAATTGTATTGTAATTGTAATTGTATTTGTGCATTAATCCTCCTGTTGTCTTTGCGGTCAAATCTGACCGAATAACAGTTTCTCTCTCTAAATTATGTAGTTAATTTCATCTGTTTATCATAAGATTCCTTGACTTTGTTCACACATGGCATCTGAACACACGAAATGAATTTTGAGATTTTTTTTTCAATTTTTGATGTTTTAATGAACTTGTGTACACCCTTGGTCTTCCCGGTCAGAAATGACCAGTCATTAAAAACGAATGGGTAAGATTACAATTATTGAATAAAATAGAGGTATGTGTGTGTGTGTTTCTCTCTAAATTAACTTCTGTGGTAGCACAATGGCTGAGACTTCAGATTATTTCTTTGACCATGACACTGATGAGGAAGGGAGAGGGCAGGAAAATGACATTGAAGATGCCTTTGAAGAAGAGGTGTCAGATGATGAGGATGACAGAATATGATCCATACAAAGAGACTACTGATGGGGAACAATCCAGTGTGAAGAGGATGCTCCTGCTGTGGCTACATTCCAGTCAAAGAATGGGACTTTGTCCTGGTGTTCATCCCCACCTGAGAGGAGAGGTCGGCTGTCAGCAGAAAATGTCATCTAGAAGACTCAATGGTCAAGGTATACCATATCCTGGGTGGATGACGTAAAGTCCTGCTTAGAACTGTTCCTGACAGAGGAAATCCAAACAGTAGTCATGAGCATGACCAACTTGGAGGAGAGATGGGTGTACAAAGACGCCTGGGAGGAGGTAGACCAAATGGACATTCAACCCTACGTGGGTATCTCGATTCTGTCCGGTGTCTACAGATCCAACAATGAATCCAGCGTCAGCCTATGGCATAAAGATTCTGTAAGTAAGTAGGAGTCTGCAATCTTTCGAGCCACCCCTGAAGACTTTTCACTGTCCCGGGTGTTGCATTTCGACGACCAGGACACAAGAGAGTGGGAGATGTTCAAGCATCGGAAGCAGGAAGAGGAAGAGGTGCAAACTGTGTGCACCAAGAGATGCCAGAACCAGCGTTGTGTGCCACAAATGTGAAGCATCTATTTGCAGGGCACATGCCAAAATCACAACACACAGCCTAACATGTGCATGAAAACACGTGACGTGATAGATTGTGATTTTTTTTTTTTTTTTTACTAATTATCTTTTTTTGCTTTTCATTTTTTCAAAAGGACCAAGAGAAACAGAGAATAAGATTTGTTTTTTGCTTGGGCTTGATTTTGTTCATATGCTTTGTTCTCTACTATATAAATCATACGAGTCAATTTTGATTTGGAATATAGTATTTTGTTTCACTATCTAATCATTTCCAATGGTTGCAAAACAAAAGTCCTTGTTAGATATTGAAACTAGGTAATCTGTGAAAAAAATAGCACAATATGTCTAATCTAAGCTAATATATATATATAATATAATGCTCATTGACCACAAATTGGCATGGGTGGGTGGGAGTGGTGGGTCAATGCCAGGCCATAAATAGCAAATGGAAGTTCAAAACTGGTATTGTTCACAAGAATTTGAGTTGATGAAGAGAAGATGAAACACAGCATTAGGTGATAATAAATAAATATTCATGGGTTATAATCAGCTAGAAGGGAAACGGTCAGTTTTGACCGGGAAGACAAAGGTAGTTAACAGAAAATGAAGACAACAGGAGGGTTAAAGGAATACTTCGACATTTTGGGAAATACACTTCTTATTGAGAGCGAGAAGACTGATTTCCCCCATGCTGCTCTCAGCTAGTGGCTAGTTAGCTTAGCTTAGCACGAAGAGTGGAAACAGGAGGAAACAGCTACCCTTGTGCTAAAAAATAAATAAAAAATCTGCCTTCCAGCATATCTAAAGCTCATTATTTAACAGGTTTCTGAATCTTCTCTGTTTATGTCACATTCGTCGACTTACCTGCTGCTCTCCCTCTCACCTCCTCAGCCAGCACTCTACTATTCAACTACGCCCACCTGCTCAATCATCTGACACACACCTGGGACTCATCACCAATCAGTCCAAGACATAAGTGGCTCTCTCTCACTCCCTCATTGCCAGATTGTTATTTGCCTTCATGCAAGACTCTCCAGCATTGTTCTTATTGCTTTCCTGGTATCAACCTTGCCTGTTCTCTGCACCCCTGGTAACTACCTTTGCCTTGTGTCTCTGACTACGTCTCTAGCCTTGCCCCTTTTGGATTCAAGATTCAGTGGAATTGTTTGCTGTTTAGTTTGCCAAACATTTCCTGGATCTGTTGTTCACTCTGAATGGTGCACCAAGTCTGCCACAACTAAGACTCTCAGACTTTTGGGTTAAAGCGCTGCTCTTGGGTTCTAAACTAGCCAGTTACTAGCCTGTTTATATGTCACCAAAGTCAGCCTTTGAAGCAGCTTTACATTTATGTTAAAAGACATTTAGTGTGGGTTCTAATTTCACGGAACTGTGCAGATGGCAGTAATGGATGACTGTGGACGTCCCCTCTCATCTTTTCCTGCCAGTGTTAACCACCTCGAGAAATGCACATCAAAAACTTAAATCGTGACCAATATAATTACTCTCCCCATACTTCCAAGTTGCTGTTTCATGGCAGAACTGTGGGCGTTTGCCCTCTGTGTGTGAAAGCAGCTGCCTGGGTGGTCATGGGACATATTTACGGTTTTTCCGGTGCAGGAACACAACCAGGTCATTAGCAGAGCACATTTCTCTGAAGTCGTCAGACTTTGATGATGTGCGCTTACAACACACTGTGCCCACTCATTCTCGCCCAACTCTCTATCATACTTGTCTTGCCTCTGCCTTTCTTCCTCTCTTTTGTATGTTTGCCTGCCATTCATGTGCTGTCACTCAGCCTTTGTCTGAACCCCTATCACTCCAGTACTTCCCTCTCACTGCCTGTCATACAGTCTCCCCCACATGGTTATGCTTGTTTTGGCCAAGCCTGCGTGCTGGCTCGTATGAATCGGCGTGTCTGTTTGCGTGTCACTGGCGTGTTCACTGACGTTCACCATCGCAGGTCTTATTTGCAGAGGATGCATAGAGACTAGTACCCTGACGTCAGAGGGCCTGCGATGGAAACAAAGAGAAGAATAGGATCAGAACTACAGTGAGACAATGCAGTGCTGCAGTCAATGTGGCATCCATAATTGATGAACATCATTTGCAGCACTGTTGTACTGACCAGCTCCCGTGTTCAGCATGTGGGAACATGAACCTCTGCTCCTGACCACACGGAAGAGGAAGGAGGAAGAGCGAGGCAAAGCAGAGAGGTGAGGAGATCCTCTGACTGTCTGAATAAATCACTTTGGGTGGAAACACTGACTACTTTCACAGAAACAATGAGACTATGAGATCATCCACTTAGCAATAATGAGCCCTCATCGCTTATAACCTTCAAGCTATTTACAAAATGATAAAAATAAAAAAAAAACTTGAGAAGTAAGAGAGTTTGCAAAAGAGATTGCTTTGAACTCCTACATTAAAAGCTGGAGACTCAAATCATAGAGATTCATGCAAGTCATCAAGTAAATAAACAAAATTGGAGCTACATACACAAAAAACTGATTCCAGCTAAGTGCAGAATGCTATATGGCAGATTTCAAAATACACTGTAAAACATCCAGTGATGGAAGAAGTACTCTGCTCTTACACTGCAGTAAAATACCAATGCAACTATGTAAAAATATTCCTTGACAATTAAAAGCCCTACAGTCAAAATCCAAGTGTTATCAGCAAAGTGTTGCATCCAACAATCATGTTACCTGAGTGCATACATGTATAAGCAGCATTTTACCATTTAAGTGTGTTGAGGTGGAGCTCGTTTAAACATGTTATGTGAAGTCGGGTAGTTAAGTCTGGTTCATCCCCAGCTTGTGGGTCAGAGTTTCTGCAAAACGTTGTAGGATAAATATGACGGGTCGCAAAACGAGAAAAGAAGAAGTCCTGCAACAAAAATGTGTCTTTGTGTTTTGCACTTTTCTCTAATGTTTTTTCTTTTTGTGAAATATTGAATAATCTGAACAATTATTTAAATAAAAAAAATCCCATGTGTGTGAGATTATAAGGGAAATGTCTCTTTGGTGCTAACTGCTAACAACTCATAGACTTCTGCAATTTGACACGAGATCCCGACTTGACACTATTAGTTAGTAGTGATTGTAGCTGTGCGATAAATGTAGTGCAGAAAAAGTACAATATTTCCTCTTGAACTGTTGTGGAGTAGAAGTATACAGTTGCATAGTTGGCAAGTAATTAAGTACCTATACTCAAATATTGCACTTAAGCACAGGACTTGAGTAAATTAATACTTAATTGCTCACCACAGAAATCATACAAGAATTTACTGGAAACAACAAATATTTCATTGTAAATCTAATATAAATACATGTGTTTTATTAATTTTAGTTAACTCCACTTAAACTTTCTTCAAATTCCTTAAAATTAGGCTTTGCCAGCATGTATGGTTTGTGTCTTAAAGACTCTTCTGTCTTGTAGTTTGAAGAAAAGAGAAATGCTGGAATTTGCTGTGTGTCCTTTAATGTAATATGTGAGCCGCCTCTTGGACTGCCTTTGTACAAAAGTGGGTCCTGCAGGAACAGTGACAGCAGTAAGTGACAAAGTAAGAAGTGACTCTTCAAGCTGAGGAAGTGTAACTGCAAAGCAAAGCTGACTGTAATTCGGCTCAGTGTGACTAAACAGTTGTTGGCTGAACATAATATCTTACGTTTATTGAACTTGTTTGCTCAACAGCCCCCCCCCCAAAAAAAAAATGAATTTATGAATGAAACATACTCCCCCTGTTGTTGTGTGTACACACAAAAATATTTTTGTGCATGCATGAGTGTTTGTGGGTATGAATATGTGCACTTGCTCAGAGTACACATTGTGATGTGTGGAGGAGTCCTGTACATCCGGTCTTGAGTCAGAGGTAAAAGAGGAAAGCGGGGTGAAGACAGAGCACATCTGTGCAACGGTCTGTCCGCTCCCCTGGAGGTTTACGCACATGGCTAAAAATACGCTGCAAAAGACTGCAGAGACAGATTGGGATCCGAAGAAACAGATTTGATGTGTCTTTGAGTCCGAATCATATAGCAAAACCAGCAATGTCCAGTGCCTTCATGGCCAAGATAAAGTGTGGTTCTTGAGTTTGTTGTTCATAAGAGAACAAAAGAACAGTGATTAGATGAGCGCATGTGAGTCAGTCACACCGCCTCGCTCAGGGAGGTTGTATTGCCCTTGTTTGTTGGCAGCTTGTGACGTCCTTAAGACAATTTGATTGAGTGCCCAAAAATGTGACTGCCGCATCCACTGTGGAAGACACAGGGATACAGTTTTGCTATTCCGGCAACACCATATTTGCTCTTCACTTTGGAGTACTCAAACACATCCGTCTGTTGCTATGTAGGGCTTTTTCTCACTTTATCCTTGCTTGTTTTGGATGCCGTCTTTCAGGCGTCCCTCCCAAGTCTACATTTGGAGATTAATCATACACTTAGAGAATAAGGGAGCATAACCCAGGGACCTGTATTCATCTGTCCTACTGTTTGCAGAGGACAATACACAGCTCTTCAGTGGGAATAGTCAGATGGGGGGATTGATCTCAAAGTGTATCTAGGTTTTAGGTCTGAATGTGATGACGCAAGTATGAGACCAACAAATGTCTTACTCCCATGAGCCTGTCAGAGGTCCCAACACGCCATCTGTGTATCAAAAGTGGCTTCTTTTCACTGAAAACTTGTTCAAAATGTGTTAAATTATGTGCAGCATTTTATGTCATTGTCAAATAATTTGTGATACAATGGCTGGAAACAAAAGACAAAACGGAAGAAAATCCATTGGTAGTCTCTTTGTCAAGCTTCTTCGTCGTATTTATCAAGTATCAATAAGGAAGATGTTTCCCAATAATGGTTTCGTCCGGCACCCCTTTGGCCGACTATTTTGGTACAGTCGAAAGGCGCGCGAAAGTTTTGTGGCAGCAATGGCGTCTAAAGCAGGTGAGTGTGTTATGTGTGACTACTAAGAAATACAACAGCGTAATTTAGCATCATTAAAGAGATGTGATGTATTTTGTGTGGTTGATACATAGGTGTAGCGTGTTACATGACGGCTGTCATCTAATGTTTTTTTCTGAAACCTTCCCTGTAGGCTGCACGCTGCAATCGAGCTAACGTTAGCTAGCTTCATGGTCAACAGTGGAAGAAATCGTTCAAACTTTATTCAGCGAAAAGATTTACATCAGCCAGTAAATGCCTTCAATCACACAAGTGTTTAGCAGGTTAACGCTATGTCGGCTACGCTGACTCGTTGCCACATCCAACGTTATTTTCTGCAACACATACGCTATAATTAGTCTAACGTTATTGAAAGCGGCTTCTGTCATGACAACAAACATGCAGCGAACATCACATGTGTGTAGGTCGTCGAGGGATTAAGCGCAAAGCGGAAGTTCAGGCTGAGGAGGAGAAACTGTCTGTGGAGGAGAAGAAGGAGAGAGGAGAGGGAGAGAGTGGCCAGGAAGGCCAAAGGGTGATCATTGAACACTGGTGAGCAATTTATTGGTAGCACAATGTAGCCTGAATAAGTACTTATATATTTAATTTTTAATAAGCAGTAAATCACGTGAAAGTAATACATTAACAATTTACTAATAGTACTCAAAAGTAAATTGAAATTTCATCTTCTTCTGCTATTACTAAATTTATTGTTACTGCAACCTTTCAATGTTGATACTCATGGCAGCATTAAGAGTTGTGTAGTGCTGGTTTTGTTCAACTATTTCTTCAAAGTTTATACAAAATAGATATGTTGGATTTTAGTGTGCTTTAAGCTTGTGCTTAAGGACAGCACGTGAGTAAATGTGCGTAGCTGCTTTGTCATATGCAGCCTTGTTCCTCATGGATATCTTTAGTAGCCTGCACAGATGTCCACCTAATGGCCGATCTGTTATTTCTTACAGTAAGAGCTGACGAGTGTATGGGCGTAATGCTGAGGAGGTGAAATCTGCCCTCCTGGCTGCCCACCCTGGGCTGACTGTGGTCCTCAACCCTGAGAAACCCCGCAGGAACAGCTTTGAGATCACTCTACTGGACAGAGGCAAAGGTGAGGAGGGGGAATAGGGGAAATCCGGCCATTTGCTGTCCCCAAGGGAAGACCATCTTTCTCAGCCATGTGCCATGGGTCTTGTACCCATTTGTAGTTTCAGTCCACCAAAATCACAACAACAAAAACTGTGTTAAATTAACAACTGCTTGGCATGCAAATTGTTTGGTTTTATTTGCTGAAGAAAGTGAAGAAAGAAAAATCTTGCTAACACTTGTTCTCTGAGTGAATGTCTCTCCTGCCTCATTAAGCCATTCTCAAACAGTCTACAGGAGGCTGTATTTACCAGGAGGGCAGAATAGCCACCAGAGAGAAAAAAAAAAGTTTCCACAAAGAGTAAGATGTGCCAAGACACATTACTCCTGAGTCTAATTCCTCACTGTGTGCCTTGTGTTTATTGTGTTAATGTGATCATTTTGCTCTGAAGGTTTGCACACCAGTTACTGCTCGCTTTTTAAGCACTTAGTTTTTCAGTATCAGAGCCTACTCGTCTTAAAATATCCCAAAAGTATGTGATTGAACTGCCATCCTCTTGAGGCTCTTGTAACACATGAATAATATTGCTTATCTTCTGTATTATCACTTCAACTGACCCCGTTCTGTTCTGTCTCATCCCTGAAGAAACGTCTCTGTGGACTGGCATAAAGAAGGGTCCGCCTCGTAAACTGAAGTTTCCTCAGCCTGATGTTGTTGTTGCTGCTCTACAGGAGGCTCTGAAGGCTGAATAGACATCCAGTGAAGGTTTGTCATTTAAAACATAGAAAGAGGGCCATTTAACCATTTAACATCGATGTATACATAAAATATCTGTGAAGAGCTAATGGTGAAAATGTCATTGTCCAAAAGGTTATTTAGCTTATTGTTTTGTTTTGTTGTTTTTTTTTTGTAAAATGTAAAGTAATATGGAATGCATTTCATGGGAAGTTTGATATCAGCATTTAGTCTTGGCTGCCCCTATGAAATGTTCACTGAAGGAACATTGAATTGGTTGTTGGTTGTTTTTAAGCTGCATCTTGTAAGATTCTTTATTTTGTCTAGATTCACTGTTCCTTTATATATATTTCCATATGTTTCCCCCAGAGCCATGTGTCATAATCTAAACTTGGGATTTCCTTTCATGTCGTTGCATTTTGTGAGTCACCAGCCTCAGGGAGACGCCAACCGCTTGTTAGTCAAGCTTATGACATAGTGTCAACCTTCAGCAATTAGGCGATAGCTTTAGCTGGCTACTGCAAGTGAGTCTGAAAATGAAATGCATGCTTGTTTCTTCATATGTGGAAATAGGTTTTAATAAACTATATGCAATCAGTTTCATTCAATTCAGTCAAAACTACTTTACCCATATGCTTTGCAGATGTGTTTATGCTGCTGCTGGTTGATACTGATGGCCTCATAAGTAACTAGGCTGTGTAGTGAGAGGAGCTGTGGTATAATAACAACGTTTAACGAGATATCTTTTTTTTTTTTTTTTTCTTTTTTTTTTTTAAAAAAAACAGCCAAGATTTCAGAAGATGTGGCTCCAGGATGCAGAATGATGAGGAGTGACTCATGGGATGCTCTCAGTCCCTCCTCTGATGGTCCCAGCTCCAGCAGCCCACATCTTCTGGATACATGGTGACACCTAGTGGAGCGTCTCTGAACCATCCTGATGCATAGTCCTGCTTTTTTATGTGTTTTTCTTCCATTTATCAACAGTTTATTGTGCTTTCATGTCTGTTTTTGGTAAATAAAGTGTTTGTTTTTTTCTTAGTTATTGATTCTACTTTTTTTTTCTCTTCTCTGTCCAAGCAGTCATTTGTATGTGGGGAAGATGTCTGAAGACTATTATCCAGGTCATGGTTAACCAAGAATGGTTGAATGTAGAGCAACTGCACTTGGGTTTTTTAAAGATTATGCCTCTCATCCAGTGGGCGTCTTCAGGTCTGAGACTACCCACCAGTCAGTATGAACTGAAGAAACCCCTTGCATGAGAGGCAAGATGTTTCCAGTTGCCCTCAATTCAACCCTCCTTGGACGTACTGGACAAATTTAGAGATGAATCATAACATCTCATGTTTTGCTGTACTGAGTTGAATTGATACAACCATGAATGTAATCTGATACTATGATAAATGCATAAAATATACACCTCAAGTCGTTTAAGCTCTTAATAGACTCAGAGGCACGGTTAAAGATATAAAAGATAATTCATTACGTTTAATAGGCTCAATGACATTTAAAGCTGGAAGAATAAACTTGACTCCATCACAACAAATATAAGCTTCTGTTTCAAATAAAACTATTTTCACGTGTAGTTGAGAAGGTACTTGAGTATCTACCAGTTTTACAAAGAAAAATCACAACATGCACAATTTCCTCCCTAAAACATGTAACTAACGTTAAGCTCGTGCCTCAACAAACGTTGAACACGATTGGTTGCTCAGGACGTGACCTCATCATCACGCGACCGGCTACAGCGGCGGTTACTCGAGAGTTGGGAACGTACTTTCTTTCTGCAATAACGCTTGAAACTAGTCCGTAAGTATTATATATTAAAATAATCATCTCGTACACCTTCACTTGACAATATGGGAGTAGTTTACTGACGTTTGTAGCGTTTGTAGGCGGATATTGTGTCTTTACAACTGATATTAGCATGGCTATGTTAGCTACAGTCTGCTAACGTTAGCTTAGAATGACCGAGCTTAATAATTTTCTCATAGTGTGCTTATCGATAAGTAAACATGCTTTAAAACGTTTTATATAACCCTTACTATGAACAACGCTTAAGCCAAGACTGTACTGTCTCCGATGCGAAGGAGCAGAGATGTGTGCTTTATGTTAACCCTCAGTAAGGTTGAGAGTTAAGTTGCCCCTCAAGAGACAAAATGAAATGCTTTTGGTTCTTTGCTTGAGTGGCTGTGATGTAAACTCTTTCATGAGTGAATATAAAGTTCAAACGCCACACTCTAAAAATGAGTATTTGATTGTTTGAACATAGCATTTATCTGTCTTCGTATAACAAGTTTGTGCCTCTAATGTAACATGAGCCAGAGGTGCAAACTGGAGCTGCTCTCTGTCATACCTCTCAGGTACTAATTTGTCTTGCTATATGTGAATGTAATGCCTGAATCGTGTGTTTATTTATGTGAGTCTGTGTTGGTGTGTGCTGCCATGTTGGCCCAGTTTCTCTTGTAAAAGAGATGATGATGTCAAGAACATCCCTGGTGAAATATGTTCTATACCTTTGTGGCTCAGCTTTTGACAAACATCTGTCAAGTAAAGAAATGTATGAATACAAGATAAAAAGTCTTTAATTGTTCCAGTATTAGAGACACTGAGATAACTTGTGTTGTTGTAGTGATGTGTATCCACGCATGATTTTGTTTTCAGTATGTCATTATTGCCAGGCATTTGTATCACAGACTTTCTTCTGTCAGTCAGTCAATGGCAACAGAGGGTGAAGTGAAGACAAATGAAGATGCTCCAGCAACTGGGAAGGTCAGCACCAGGTTTGACTTGGAGAAGGAGACAGAACTTCGTTTTGAGGTGGAGGCCGGCGAAGCAGCGGAGCAAGTTGAGCTGGAGCTCCTCACAGGAATGGCAGAGGTGTTTGGCTCAGAGCTGAATCGCAACAAGAAGTATACATTTGGACCAGGCTCCAAGATCGCAGTTTTCACCTGGCAAGGCTGCAGTGTGAATCTTTATGGGAAGCCAGAGGTAAGCACCAGGAGAAGGGTCTATGCAAGTATTTGTTTTTGTGTCGGCTGTATTTTGGTTTGCTTCTTGATTAAACTCACCAGTGCAATATGCTCTCACATTTAATCCTGTGTGGCTTTGGGAGTTTGACACTTGATGAATGTGAGGCTCAAATAACCAGCGTCTGTCCTTCATCACAGGTGGCTTATGTGTCCAAGGATACTCCCATGCTGCTTTACCTGAACACACACGCTGCCCTGGAACAGATGAGAAAACAAGCAGAGCGTGACAATGAAAGGGGGCCGAGGGTAGGTTTGAATAAAGAACTACGTGCAAGCTTGTCAGATCCAATTAAATGCATTTTGCATTGACACTGAATATTTAACCATCTCTCAGGTGATGGTGGTGGGACCTACAGATGTGGGGAAGTCAACAGTCTGCCGGCTGCTATTAAGCTATGCTGTAAGGGTGGGCCGGAGGCCAACACTTGTGGAACTGGATGTTGGACAGAGTGGGGTAAGCTGAATTGGAGTTATCATAATAAACAACAACCAAGTCTACAGAAATTAGAGAATCATCACTGGATGATATTTGTGTTATTTTGCATCATGTCAGACAAAGTGTTGACAAACATCAGTTTGAGAGTGTTTAAGTACACTCTGCTCCTCAGGTGTCAGTACCTGGGACAGTGTCGGCACTGTGCATTGAGCGTCCAGCAGACTTGGAAGAAGGTTTCTCAGTCCAGGCTCCTTTGGTTTACCACTTTGGCTCTACAACACCAGGGACCAACATCAAACTTTACAATAAGGTGAGTAAAGAAAGATTCTGGATGTTTTTGAATGTAACAATATGATACCAAAATCTGACTGCAAATATACTCCGTGTTGTCATCAGTTATTTTGTTTTAGGGAACACCGATAGCAGTTTATTTTTCTTTTTTATCTAAATTGCCAGTTCTTTCTTTCTAAGGACTCTTAATTGACAGCATACGCAAACATTTTTAAGACTTTTCTGCAATTAAATGTTGATATTTTCTCCAAAACTGAACTAGGTTACAGGACCTTCTCTCACTCAAACAAATTTCAAAAGTGTTCCAGGATACTGGCCTGAGTCTTTTTGTACACATAAAATTCAACTCAAAAAGAATTGCCGTGTATCCCACTTTTTCTAACATAGTTTACTTTCCCAAAAGAAAACAGGCGCACCAAATCCGGTCACCAGGCATTAGATCAGTGCATCTCTAATTTGTTTGTCTTTGTCAACTTTAATTCATTCTTTTCTCATGACGTGTAGCTGACGTCATGCCTGGCTGAGGTGTTTTCCCAGCGCTGTGAGGTGAATAGGAAGGCCAGTGTGGGAGGCTGTATCATCAACACCTGTGGCTGGGTGAAGGGTTCTGGATACCAGGCTCTGGTCCACTGTGCCTCAGCCTTCGAGGTTGATGTGGTGCTGGTGCTGGACCATGAGAGGCTCTACAATGAACTCAAACGAGACCTCCCTCACTTTGTGCGGGTTGTGCTCCTACCCAAGTCTGGAGGGGTGGTGGAACGCTCCAAGGAGTGCCGGCGGGATGCCCGGGATGAGAAGATCCGCGAGTACTTCTACGGCTTCCGCGGAGTGACCTTCTACCCTTTTTCCTTTGAAGTGCGCTTCTCAGATGTCCGCATCTACAAGATCGGGGCACCATCCATCCCAGACTCATGCTTGCCACTAGGAATGTCTCAGGATGACACGCAGCTAAAGTTGGTGCCTGTGACACCAGGCAGAGACCTCACATACCATGTGTTGAGCGTGAGCAGTGCTGAGGACGGAGAGGAAGGTGCTAGAAAGGGTATAGTGGAGAGCCCTGTGTGTGGCTTTATTGTGGTCACTTATGTGGACACGCAAACACAGGTGATGAAAGTGCTGTCCCCAGCCCCCAGACCACTGCCCAGACACACTCTGCTGATCATGGACATCCGCTTCATGGACATGAAATGAAATCACACTTCAGGGAGGAGGACTTGGTCGCAAAAGAATTGGGGGTCATGTTTGGTAGGGTTTCTGTTGAGAAGAAGTTTGTGATAGATGAGCTGTATTTTGTTACACTTTTCAAGAACTACAGAGGGCAAAACAGAAAAAGACTGAAGTATGGAAATTGGAAGATGCTGTAAATTAAACCCTATTTTATAGACCACACTGTACAGATGTACGGATGGCAGTTGGTGGCAAGGGATGTGTTTTCAGTGCATTCATTGTTTTTGTGATGATCAGTTTTATCAACGCTGTTTTTTTCTCTTGAGTAATACATTTTTAAACGTAAAAAGTTCTGTGTTTTGTGTTAATTGTACTTCATTTCATGGTCAGCATTCTATCCTACATAAGCACTGTACATCAGTTCACATTTATTTTTACATGTCGAAAACTGAGTAGACTAGCTACGAAAACATTTGTGTGTCTTAATTACAACTTAATCAAGCCTGGGAAAATTCTTAAAACTTCCATGGATTTTCCTGGGCTTTTACAGCCCCCCCCCCCCCCAAAAAAAATAAGTTTTCCAAACACCTGACAGCTCATCCCAGGGGTCATCAAATATTCTCCCGGCCTACATGCTGTTGCAATCATTCAAATCTTTCAGATGAGGATATTTCACTTTAACACACAGTAACAATATCTCAAACATGCCGTGTGGTGCCCAGACAAATACTGAATAATGTCTGTCATGATTTTTACATTTGGCATATTTTTTTTTTTTAGCCCTTTATTCTCTTTGCCATTGTTTTTAACATTGGTTAATCGTAGGCGGGTCTGTTGCGGAGGATTTGAACTGACCATCTGGGATCTGTGGTGAAAAACTTCACACAGAAATTGTTCAACTGAGCTGCTGTACTTAAACACTCTCCCAATTCCACATTAGTACTACTTTTTTGGTCTTTCATAAGAAATAATAAATAATGTTAATGACAGTAGTATTACGTGCCAATGCATTCTGTCCGTTAATGTCAGAGTAATTCAATTTGATAACCCTTTTATTTGTTTATGTACACGTTTTGTGCTGAATCACACTTTCCTCTTTTTACTTTTTTCATGCCTAGAAATGTATAGAGGGGCACCAGAACCAGAAAATTTGATTAAGGAATGAATGATTTGTAATGTTTAATTGGCCAATCTTATGTAACTTTTGTAGGAATATTACATTATTTATACTCCTTTCATACAGCTTTGTTGTGAATGGCATTTTACTCAAATGGTGCTTAGTAGCTGAGTAGATATTTAAGAATAAATTGTGAAGCTTTCAGGTCATAATTGGACTCTTAGTCATTACCTTCATGTTAAAAACCTTTGGACAGGGCCTTTGCTACCACTGATGAATGGTATGTGTTGGACTTGAGAAGGAGTTTTCATTACACACAAATGAAAGATGGTGGTTTTTTATAGGCTGATCCTTCTTTTCTAACTCAACATATTTAAATTAGACTTTTTCTTTATTAAAATGGGATAAAATGTCTGTGAATGAAAAGTTGACTCTTTTGGTGACCTGTCAGAAACTTCTTAGGAGGGTTGGGTTTTGCTCGGGGGATTTGAAATGATGACCTCAGTCGTTACCACACCCATGAGACTGCCCTGCCTTTACACCAGCAGCGCAACCTTTATGACTGGTGACCTCTTCAAGTGAGGCAGTGTTTGCCTCCAACCCCTTGTCACAGGTTGAGTATGTCTATGAATTAATTTACTAATACTCTCAGATTGTTTCATGTTAAAGGGAAAAAAAATTAAAATGAACATTGCTATGCACTTACTTTTTACTGCACTGGCAAACTTTTGGCAGGTTTGTCAGGTGAAATCTGGCTTCTTGTTCTACTGTGGCTTGGATTTTACCTCAGTTGTATTTGGCTTTGGACAAAAGCATCTGCCAAATGAATAAATGTAAAATGATTCAGTAATTCTTGACAGAAAAGCAAAGATTATTGACTATTTATAACTGACTGAAGTTTCCAGACACAGAACTCCTGACTCATTAAGTTTCTTAAGTAAAACCATATCTTCAAAAGTGGGCTTAGTAGGGTGAAATTAGTAGACATGTTCTTCCTCCTTGGTTAATAATTGTTTATTATTTTATGGCGCATTCTTTTAACTGTATTCGGTAATAAAAATGGAGGAGGATCACAACAGTTATTTTTCCTCATAGCGAATCACGACAATATCATGATGCAGGGCGTTTGAGCTGTTTCTTGAGACCACACCCCCTCTCTCTCTGATTGGCTGTCTATCCCACCTGAGAGACGACAGACGAGTTCCGGGATTCCGATGTCGGCCTAGCAAGCAAGCTAACGAGTTTGCTAACCGCTAACTGAGCGAGGACTGTAACGACCGATCCACACCCTAGTCAAGACAGCTCGCATTTTTGCTATTAGGTATGTCTTGTTTGTTTAACCTGCTCTTCGTGGTGACTGTTTCGCTGAACGTAGCTACAGTTATCTTGTCAGCTGTTAATTAAAGCTACTCTGTGAGTGTAAAGCTTCCATGCTAGCCAGGTAACGTTGCTAACTCTTTCAGCGGTGGTAAAGGACTGAGCAGTGTCGCAAAAAAACTTTCGAGGCTAGGTAAGGGCTAACTGATTAGTAAGTATGGGTCGCGTTTAAATCTCCCAATGTTACGTCGAACTAAAAGGTCGCAGAGTCTGTTATCGTTACTTAGTTTAAAAAAAAAAAGTGAAGAGTATCTTAATGAGGTTCATTGTGGTGTGAGCATGTTGTGGTAACGTTAGTTGCCTTGACTGAATCCGAGCACTGCCCTGGCCTGTTGTTTAACGCTTGGTCGATTTCAACGTATGATTCAAAGATGAAGTGATTGGCAGCCCAGTGCTACAGGTTTAAACAAGATATCAGTTAGCAATTGTCAGTGTATCACCATTGCACGGAAAATTGGTTAAATTAGCCGGGCCGGCCACTTAACGGTGTAGTTAGCTTGCGAACTGCAGATTGTTGCGGTGACATGACAGGCAAGGCTCGACATGGAGATTTTAGGATTAACATCCATTAGAGTGGGAGTGGGGCAGATGAGGTGATTAACAACGGGCACACTCACTGTCTGCCTTGGCCACAGCTCTGTATTTGTGAGTATTGATGATTGTTGAGAAGAGGGGTGTGTCCAAACTATCAGATTACATTTACTCCAGATCCGTTTCGGACTAGTTTCATTTGGAGATGAGGGAAATTAGTCTGATGTGTGTGTGTGTGTGTGTGTGTGTGTGTGTGTGTGTGTGTGTGTGTCAAAGGCGGCCACCCCCGTCACAGATCGTTGTCTCCAAGGTGTTTTGAATTTCCAAAAGTGGGAGGTGTTTCATTTGACCACCTGAGGGCATTGAGGTGACAGCTGCCTGTTCAACAACAGCAGGCAGCTGAACAACTCTGTTTATGAGTAATGCATGTACACATAGAGTGACACAAGCTTTTAAGGCCAACATGTTTAGTTAGTCAGACTGATTGTTGTGAAATCAGAGTGAAACTTCTTTTTTTTTTCATCAGATGATCTGCCCTGTAACCTTACTAAGAATTTTTTATACATGGTCTTATTGTAGATACTTCTGCTTGCCACTCTGCCTTTATGTGTACGGCCACTACTGTTTATATTGTCAACTTAATCTGCCAAGTATATTCTCGAGTTACTGCTTGGTCTGTAAAATATCAGAATACAGTCAGAATACAGTGAACATTGAAATGCCTATCACAATTTCCTAAAGCCCAAAATTGACCTTTTCAAATTGCTTTTATTATTACCATCACGTAGGACAAACAAAGTGGCACATCTTTACAATTCAGAAGTGGGAACAAGAGGATATTTGGCATTTTTGCTTGAAAAATGTGTTGAGTATCAAAATAGCTCCCAATTAATGTAATTGACTCATGTCCGTATTTGCAACATTTGTTTTGCCGCCTGACAGTGTCCTTTTTTTGTTTTGTTTTTTACAGTGTCATCCAACAGTTTACCCGCAGCGCAAGTGGATGCAAGAAGATCGGTTACAAGGAGAAAATGGACTAAAATGCATCAGACTATGTAACACCACTGCCACACATGGCTTTGTTTGAGAGCAAAATGGGAAAGGAGGTCTATTTGCAGAGAATCTGGAGGTGGGAGAGGTCTCTACACCCGGACCTGGCCAAGTGCGGTGACACCTCGCTGACTTACACGGCACTTCTTTTTGGAATGAGTTGATTTTATCCCCATATTGACACAAAGACTGAAGGCAGGGGTCTCAAAAGATCCAAGGGACTCTGCTTGGCTATTTGAGCTATTTTAGTTGTCAAGGCAAGGCTAGACATCCTTTTTAAAACATTTTTTTAGCAGGTTTTTAAGGAGAAATTCCAGCTGGACTTTTGTTTGATGTCAAGTAGCTTCCCGCAACTGGTTTAAAAGTGAATCTGTTTATTTGTTTTCCCCTGCTGACTTAGTTTGAAACGCTGGAACTGTCCCTCCTGCCGCTATCCTCAGTTTCTTCCACCCACCCAGTGCCTGAATAAGCCCTCTCGGGACAATCACAGAAGTCATCAGCAGCTGCTGCGCTCAATCCTCTGCCTGTTCTCCTCTATGTGCTTCTGCTCTCGGCCTGCTGGCCATCCACCCACTACCTCTATAATTTTCTTGGTCTTTTCTTTTTACATTCATTTTCTCTGAGAGGCAGAATCAGAACTCAAGCACAGTGACAAGCATTAATGTAAGCACTGAGTTTCGGCAGTGGAGAGAAACCAAGATTGCTCCAGTTTTAGTCGTGTGTGTGCAAGTGTCTGTGCTTCTGTGTTCATGCACAGCTGTGTTAAGGTTGCACTGGTGCCAGGGAGCAGTTTAAGATTAGATTTATTTATATTGTTGCACCAAATACAGTTACTTTAAAGCCATACAAAAATATTTATGAATTACCTACACATATTTTTGTATCACATTGCTCTTGTATAGTTTTGCTTTTATAAGCCTTTTAAGATTATGCACACAAATTAAATCTTCACAACAAGCTGTACACTTGCAAGAGGAGCTATATATTGCTAAATTGAAAAAAGAATCCTCTGTTTTTGAGTGATTGTATTAGTGCTGGGAGACATTTAGTGTCTGGACACAGAGAATCCCGCATTTCCATTCATTTGCTGCTTTGCATAGTGTTGGTTTCCAGTCTGTAGTCATGGCCCCTCCTCCCAAACAAACCCCATATTCGCCATTTTGACCTGGAAAGCACCCTTTACAGTAGGTAGACAGTAGATATCTACCTCTCTCTCTGTCTTCCTCTCCTCTCTCTCTGTCTCTGATGCCGGGTTTCAGTGGTGGGGGGGTTGGGGGAGGAGTAGGTGGCCCTGCTTCTGCTCCTCCCCGTCCGTTTCGGCCCAGCCGATATGTCCCCGTGTCTGCAGCCACCACCTTCCTTGTTGGGTCCACCACCCTCTTCTTCTGCTTCACGTAAGTATCTCTCTGTCTTGCTGATACGCGCCAACACACTTGCACATAAAGCAGACGTGGTGCAAAGTTGTGTCATTGCGTAACTAATAATGTTTTTACATATTTGTGTTTGCTGATGGCATGTGTAAATACCCCTATGCATTATGTTTTATCTGAAGATGTCCTGGTGTTTTTTGTTGTTTGTTTAGCCTTTACTTGCCCTCTTTTCTGCAGCACTTGAATTCACACAGATCCTCACACACACAGCCTTTCATTTTTGGCCACTGAAGAGCTTTACTGGAGCTGTTTTGCAGTAAACTTGCACAAAGGCTTATCAACTTTCATTGATGGAATGTTTCTTGCTTTTTGTCTTGCCAGCAAGTGCAGGGATTTGAGCCTGCTTGTGTAACATCGACTTGCTGCTGTCTCTGTATTGAGAAGACCAGGAAAATATGTCAGACTTTGACATACTAGTAGTTACGGCAAATATATATCAAACTGTAATTTTGTTTCCATCCTTCTTCGTATTGTCCAGGTGCCCGTGGTTGTCAGAGTATTTTTCCTCTGTCATTCCCATCTACATTGCTGTGATCTTCCTCTTTACCCTTGCCAACTTCTGCATGGCCACTTTCATGGACCCTGGAGTCTTCCCCAGAGGTAAACACACATGAACAGTGTTCATATGTCAGTCTTTGCCACGGAAAGTTAGTTATCTCATACTAATGATCTATGTACAATGCTGCTAAGTGTGCGTTGTAACAACCACAATCAGCTAGAAAGTGACTGCAATAATTCATTGAATGTGCAGAGAGAGACCGTAAGACCTGGTGTGATGATGACAGTAAAGCCTCACTGTGTGTGTCTTGTCTGTAGCGGAGGAGGATGAGGATAAAGAGGATGATTTCCGTGCTCCGCTCTATAAGACAGTGGAGATCAAAGGCATCCAGGTGCGCATGAAGTGGTGCTCAACCTGCCGCTTCTACCGCCCGCCGCGCTGCTCACACTGTTCAGTCTGTGACAACTGTGTGGAGGTACACACACACACACACACACACACACACACAGAGCAGTATATTTGAAATAAATGTCTTTCACAGTCAGGGTGGATGATACAGGCCCTGAAATAATATCCCAATATTTCAGGGTATTTCTATGATAATGATATGACAAAATATGGAGCACAACTTGCCAAAGATTCGGCGATGCTTTGCTGAGCCAGCGTAGTTTGTCTGCTTGGTTTAGGACTGACAATAGCTGCTGAGCTCTCCTGCGGGAGTTTTGGCTCCGCTCACACTCACCCGGGTGCTTCTGCTTGAGGAGGTGAAAGAAGGTGTTTGTATTGCCCCCTTTTGTTGTTACAGTTTTCTTGCACTTCTTGCAGATTACTGTGGTTTGTTGTGTGTCTGATCTTTTGTAACCAAAACACTTCCACTCTACTTAAGTCGCTCCCTCCTCCACCGGGGAGCCGGTAGCAATGTTACTTTCACTTTCAGCCATGCCATTTTGTTGTGTTATTATGACGTCATCGAATTGGAATATTGCCATTATAACAATATTATTTGTATTTTTTCATCATATTAAAAGTTATAACATTATTATTGTGAATGATATGATATAGTACACCCTTATTTCACGGTATTATGTAAGTTAAAGTCATACAGGGAAACTGGGTGGAATAGGGTGACATTGTGTGATTATATAGGCTCGTTTTTGCCTTATTGTTATTCACTTATTGATTGGATTGGACAGCACTAATTCTTGAAAATGCTACTTGCATTGCAAATACCTGTGTGTGTAATCTGTCTTGTCATTTAAATAGCAAGTCCTGATTTCACAGTGAGCTTTTATAAACTCCTGTGTGACTTGTCTGCTCAACCTAGATCTGATCTATTCTTAGTCTCCTGTGTGAGCATTAGAGATAGAAATTGTCTATTCATCTGATTTTGATGCGTTGCAGTGTTTGTCATCGTTAATTTCTGTTCTGCACCTTCTTGTCTGTGACCCTGTGCTCTCTCAGGATTTTGACCACCACTGCCCTTGGGTAAACAACTGCATTGGTCGGAGGAATTATCGCTATTTCTTCCTCTTCCTGCTATCGCTGACCACCCATATCATGAACGTATTTGGCTTTGGCTTGGTTTATGTCCTGCACCACCGCCAGCAGCTGGACACACCACATGCTGCTGTTACGTATCCTTCACTTGGCTCACTGCAGTCACAAAGACGCGGGACAACTTTTTGTATTATGTCTGGTATTTATGTATTTCACTTATTTGTTGTAATCTTCTTGACCCTGTCCTCTCAGTATGGCTGTAATGTGTGTGGCCGGTCTGTTTTTTGTCCCAGTCGCTGGCCTGACTGGGTTCCACATAGTGCTAGTGGCCCGCGGTAGGACCACAAATGAACAGGTATGTACCGAGCTGGTTGTTTGCATCACATTTTTCATCACTAAATTCACCAAGACAGATATTTTCTCTTCTGTGTCATTAATGTTGACGTTAGATCTTTTTTTCCCCCTCTTCCCTCTCACTGTAGGTGACAGGGAAGTTCCGGGGAGGTGTCAACCCTTTCACCAACGGCTGCTTGAGGAATATTTCACATGTGCTCTGCAGCTCCCAGGCCCCCAGGTCAGCCTCCCTCTCTGTTTATTCCCCTCCTTTAACACTCTGCTCCACAATTATTCTTTTTCCACTGCCTCTTTCTTTCCGTTGCTCTCCCTCCTTCCACTTTTCCACCCTCCCTCTTTTATTGTTCTCGCTTGTCTGTTTCGTTCATGTTGTGGTTCTCAAACTTTTTCTGGTATGCCCCTCCTCAGAAGCCAAAAAAAGTTCATGACCCCCACCCCCACAGTTTTTATCAATCATTAACTTTGATAGAGAACGCAACTCATAAAAAGGAGCCATGTTGAATTTTGGTGAAATAAAAGTCAGCATGATAGCATCAGCAAATACTTATTCGCCTACATAAATCATATTCATTCGACTTGGGTGGCTTCTGGTGTTAGATGATGTTTGTTAATGGAGCAATGTACTGCTCAGCCTGTTGTATGATTTGAATTAGGATTGTAATGTGTGCCGATGTCCCTCCCACAGATACATGGGCCGGTGGCGGAGCCCTCAGGCAATGGAAGTACAACCACCATTTCTTAGACCGCCTCTCACTGAGGCCCAGCTAGAGGCCAAGGTCCTGGACAACGGAATCCAGAATGACCGACACAGCACCAGGGTGAGTGATGCTCAAGCTAACAAACACAACCAACAACAAACAAGCTGCAATGTGGATGCAGGAGCGCCATAGACGTTGTCCTGCATTTACATACACAAGTGAAAATACTTTACTGAAAACATGGAGGGCATGTCTGCCTGCTCAGTCTGCCTGTGTCATGGGATTATTGTTATTATTATTGAGCACCCCTGCATTTTTTGCTTGTGGTGCCAGCACAAAGGATATTTAATAAGCGCACTGGTCAGGTCATGAGTCTTCTATTAACGTGTCTGTGTTGGGTCCAGGATTGATTTAGAGATAATTATCAGTAACAGGTCTGTTCTGATGCTGAGCTTTGCTGACGTACAGTGGCTTTGCAGAACTGGGAACATCCAGGACAGTGACAGTGATAAAACGTCTTCCCAATGATTCAATGGGATTCAATCTTCCAGCTGTGCCCGTCAATGTCTGTTACAGTTTATGGTTGTGCAAAGGGCCCGTGTGTCCAAAGCCAAACTATCTGGTATTTACCCAGATGTGAATCCCTGCTGTGACGAATGTAGATGAGGTGAGGCTTCCCTTGGCATGTCCTGGACGTGTTCCAGCTTGGAGAAATACTGAAAAGATGTTTTCCAAACCACATCCCTATTCCTCAGTTTTGACCTTTTTGGCACCACTGGAGAGGATGGCATGCGCCTGACTCCAATCAAATACTGCACACTGTCTTTTGCCTCTCTTTTGGCCAGGTGTGCAGTATTACTAACATGGAGAGAGGCTGCCCTGCCCACCCACGCTCAGTGGATGAGGGACAAAGTAGCCTTTTGATGATTTTATATAATGTAATACCATAAAGCCCTACCAAATGTATCATTGAGTTTGAAATGTTATCACATTTTGCATTGATTATGTTGCGTTGTGTTGCAGCAAAGGATGAGTTCAACTTTTTGGCTGGACATCCCTGTGTTTTTTGTTTTTTTTTTTCTTACTGTCGCCCTCTGTGCCAGACCACCTCATCACTCATTTCAATGAATGAGTTTGTGATTCGGCTCTGTTGTCAGTCTGCATGTGGCCTGTGATGCTGTATGTTTGCTGACATGACTTTTCTTTGTGTCTTCTCTAGTCCAAGAGTAGTCTAGATCAGATGGAGAGCCAGTCAGCTGATGCAGAGCCTCCGCCTCCGCCAAAGCCGGAGCTTCGTTACCCTGGCCTGCCTCGTGCTGACACGGAGGGTGAGATGCCTGCACACGCACACACCTACACACACATACAGAGGTGAACCCTCAAAGTGCAGCTGTGGTACTTATGTAAACAAGCTGAATGTTTTCCAACAGCAGACGCTCCTCTTTCAAATGTCACTTTTGATTTCTCTCCACTCAGAGAGCAGCTTGTTGACTGAAGCTCCACCTACGCCCTCAATGTACAAGTACCGACCAGCCTACAACAGCCCAGGAAGGAACCACACTGCCCTCACACACCCCAACAAGGTACATTTCAGTTTACACTTGCACAAAACTCAAGGTATTTGCTATGAATTATTCACATTACATTACATATACTCACAACCTTGTTAATTATTACATAGCATTGAGCTTTTGTTAAAAACATGTGGTTAACCTTATTGCACAAACAGAAGTGAACAAACAATATCCCATAGATTACTGTAAGAGATGGTCTGGCGGGTGATATGCCCTGCCCCCTCTGATTTCCTTTGTGGTTAATACCATGCCCCTCTTTTTTTGTTTTTACTTTAAATTGATCATTCAGTGGCCATCGGTCGATCAGTAAGTCTCAGCTAGTGTCATCTGTGTGTGTGTGTATCCCTTTGGCTGTCTCTGTGTGTTAGAGTGGATCTATCCTTTCCCCTGAAACTGCATTGACTGGAATGTGTAGTTCATGTACTGTATGTATTTGTATTTCCATTTATGTGTTGATACACACAGTCTTTGACATGCAGTGTCAGTGCTTGTTCAAGCCAGTCAGTGTTTCCAGTCCAGTAGTGTGATGATGGAATAGAGCACCGGTCAAGCATCCAATTTCTCCCCACCACTTTTTTTTCTGTTAAAATCTGTAGAAAGCTGTTTTTGTTGGTGCTATGTTATCTATCCTTTAGGTAACATTGTAATTTTCATCTTTCTTTCCCCCCTCCCTTCACTCCTGCCTTCATCTTCATCGTACTCTACCTCCTGCTCTCCTCCTCTGTACCTTTGGTCTGTTTTTCCTCCTCTCTCCTCTCCTCAGATGATCCGTGGAGAGAGTCTTGACTCTCCATCTCCCTCCATCCTCCAGTCCAGCCGTCAGCCTAGCTACCGCTCAGAGCCGAGCAGCCTGGACGGGGCCACAGTGGTGGGGGGAGGTGTAGGGGCGCGCAGAGGGGGAGGGGATAGAGGTGAGGGCCCCGGAGGCCATGGCGGGACTGCTGTGGGGATGTCGGGGGGCATGTCAGGGTACTCCCTGACTGGGCGCTCCTACACCTCCTACCCATCCTCTCTGGTTTTGTCCACTGGCGGCTCCCGCTCCTCCAGCCTGCGCTCAGCGCACACGGCACATAACCCACTGGCCACGCTCCAATCAGAAGGCACCACAGACACCAGCTACAAAAGCCTGGCCAATCAGACGCCTCGGAATGGCAGCCTGTCCTACGACAGCCTGCTGACGCCATCCGAGAGCCCAGAGTTCGAGTCGGCCGCCCATGAGCTGTCACCGCAGAAGCCTCATGCTCTGTTTCCCTCAGCGACTACAACAGGCCAGCCTGAGGTGGTGTCAGCCAGTACCCGGCTGCAGGGCTACACGTCGCCCTTTCTCTCAGCTCAGATTGCCCAGCAGAGGGAGGGGCAGCTGCTCCAGGGCTCTGCCACTTTCTCCTCCCCCCACAGAGCCTACCTGCGTGCCGTCAGCCCGCCCCCTCCCTCCTCTGGGCCTCCTGAGATCCAGCACCTGCTCCATCATAACCAGGACTCTTCTTCCCGAGCCTCTCGTAACCCTTCCTCTTCATCCTCTTCCCCTGGGGTACGCTCACTAGAGCCCCCTGTCTCCCCGCCACCTCGTGGCCTCTCCCTTGGCAAGTCCCATTCTTACACTGGGGAGGCAGGGCCTCAGCACAAACCTCGGCCCGCAGGAGGAGGCGCTGTGCTAGGAGGGGGAGGAGGGCAACAGGCTCCACAGTGAGTAGTGATCGGTCGCCAGATCCGTCAGCCTGCTACTCTTCCTCCTTGTTCTCCTTTTCCTCCTAATCCTCTTCTTCTTCCTCCCTGGTTTGTGTCAGCCCTCCTCTTCCTCCCTGATCTGTGTGAGTCTTCCTCCTTTACGGTTAACAGCCATTCTTTGCTTGTTTAGTGTTTAGCAGTTGGACGTGTGTGTGGAAGTTGTGTTGGTTCAGCCAGTGGAATGTGTGCACTAGTGTTAACAGCATGCTGGTATGTGCTCAGCTCTGAGGAAGCATGTCTAGCCATGCTGTTATTTACTTCTGTCCTCAAGCCTTTTCCGCCCCATTCCTTTTCTTACTCAGTGTAGTTACCAAATGCCTTACAAGATCAATGGTATAGAAACATTTTGCTGTTTGTGCTTGTTTGATGTTGTTTTTGAAATAGAACCACTCACCTCCACATCCATTTATCCTCTGTCCTCATCCCTAATCTCCATCCAACTCCCCTCCCTCCTCCCTTTCCTGACGACTGTCCAATTAGATCCACCTCTCGCCCAGTCTTGGCCAATCACACCACATCCAAACCAGGGGGCGGAGTGAAGAAGGTGACAGGCGTCGGAGGGACCACTTACGAGATATCGGTTTGAGTGACAGACATCCTTCATGGTCTATCACAAGGAGAAAAAGGGGGAAAAAGTCACTGGACGACTTCCACTTACCTGAGCTGGATATTATTCACGACTGCAGGACCCTGAGAAATGACTGTTCTCCGCGGCAACAGACTAAAGGAGCAGGCCTGTCCGGTACCCACTTTGTTATCTTTGTAACGCCACTGGCCACTCTCCTCTGCTAGCCTTTCAGATTTGAACAAAGAATAAGAAGGGGGCACTGGTTAATTTTTCACAGGATCAATTTGTCTCCATTTTAGCCACTTCGTGAGCCATAGGCTGATGTGACTGTATCACCACGGCTGGGTACAGATATGTCAATAGAACACACATAGCTATTCAATGATTTGCTGATTTTCTTTGGTACATTAGCACACAGAGTATTGACCACCGTGTCCGACACCGAAGGAAAGGATGGCCTTGATCCGTTGATATAGAATTTAAAGAGGGAGGATTTAGGACTGTTGACCAATAGCAACGTTGTTTTCTCCTCTGTCTGAACGGACCACACAACCAGTGTATCGATAAGAGTTATGGAGAGACAAACCTATAAACACAGTATCATTTTAGTTTTACAAATCCTTTTTTTTTTTAAATATTGTTTTATATAAATGTATAAAATCTTGCAGATTATTGGGTCAAATTTGTCAGGTATTGAAGATGACTGTTGATGAGGGTGGCAGGTGTAGTGTGTGTAATTATTCATGAAAGCGATTTCAAATCAGTTGCCTGTTTATATTTAATGGCTGCATCAGCCACTAATGAGCTCTTTGCTGGAACTGACATCGTCCAAAGAGAACGATGATCCGGTGGCGGACAGCTGCAGTGGCAAACGGTCGAGCTTCACATTTGAAAGCCACAAAGAAATTCTGAATCACAGTTGCAGCACAAGCATCTTTGTGGAATGTACGCTTGTAACGTTTATGCTAGAGACATTATGCAAAATCTGTTTGTAGCTTTAAGATCATTGTATGTCTTTTTTGGTGGGTTTTTTTTTTCTTCTTTTCTGTAATGTTTTGTCTGTGAGTCAGTCAAGATGCTAGCAGAACCTTATACCTTTAACAGATGGCCAGCCAAACAGGGGCAGCGGGGGAAGGGCTTATTTATTTCACCAGACAAGACAACCTTGTAGTTTTAGACACAATATCAAACCAGTTTCTCTACCAGTTTGTTCTGTTATTGAGAAAAGAGGGAGTATGAATATTTTTTATGAAAAAAAAAAAACGTTTAAATGAAATTGTAAATGTGATTTGCCACTGAACAGATTTCTAAGGAGGGACTGGTTTGTAATTAGTTTTTTTTTTTTTTTTTTTGCCTTGAAACCATTGATAGTGAAGCAAGCGCATTTTTGTTTTTTTCTATTGGTTTTTATTTTTTACACTTTTCTGAGCAAAGAAAAAAACAGGGCAGATTACATTTTGATTGACTTGCTCATTTAAAAAAAAAACTTCTTAAAGGTACCTTTTTTTTTTTAACTCAACCATGTTAAGAAAGGAATAATTAGAGGAAGGGAAGTGCGTATTTGAGTTTGTGTCTTTCATGATCGGGCATTGCAGTAAAGGTTTTATTTTTTTAAATTTTTTTCTGCAAGGCCCACAGTAGTATTTGCAGTAGAATGTCAAAGCTGGCTGAATGTAGCACGTCTTTGGGGGTGAAGTACACGCTTGAAGCACACAAGTCTCATCGCTTAACCCAAACGACCGTGTTACGAGTTTTCGACCCTCCCAGGCTCCGTCTTTGGTGTGCATGTGATTTTTGTTTGTCGTGCTGAATGCTTCACTGGCGTGCATACTTGTGAGAATATTGTCAAATGCCCACCCGGTTCACGTGTGGGTGGCCACAAGAAAAGAAGCATCATTAATGGCACAAGCAGCCCTCGTGTGGAGATTAAGAGAACCTGTGATACATTTCTTCCTGCTCTGGCCAAAGATGGTGGCCACTGAACAATCTGAAACTGTGGGTATAGTAAGTATCCTTCTATGTGAGATAAAATATTGCTATTGTGGGCTGTGATGAATGGAACGAGTTTCACAAATATCTGTAACGAGTACATTAAATACATTTCCAAAATGGCCTTACAAAGAATTTTTAAAAAGATGTCTTCTCAGAATAAAAAGGTCAAACTGATGAAAAACTCAGAGTGTCATGAATCTCAATTGTGCACACTTTTTTATTTCCGTTTCAGCTCTCACCTTTTACTTTGGCTTTGAAATACGAGACATCAGTAAACACTGAAGGGGCAAAATACAGGGAGCGGTTTACATGCAGCGATGAGATGTTGCTGAAAGTAGCCACAAAAAAACAATCATTACAAAAAAAGGCATTTGTTCTCAAATAACTTAAGGTCTGCAGTAAAATGTCCCCAAATCGTTGCTCAGCTTTTGCATGGCTGCATTCAAGCCTCACTGCGTCACACCCAGTCAGACCAGGAAAACATCCAGCTGGTCCAGCTTTATTTGGGGTATTTATTTGCCACAGTGACAGCTGACTTCTAGTAGTGGTTGAATCTCTTTTCCTCTCTCTGTTCCATCATATGCTGGGCTTTGCAGTAATGTAAGGCATGGCATTATCAGCAGAACAGGAGAGACTTCATGCAGCCCCTCCCCGAAACGTCCTCCTCACCGGTCCTTCTTGCTCTCTGTGGGCTGCTCTGGGTTGTAAGTTTCAGACGGGAGCTCGTCGCTGCCCTCCTCTGGCTGAGAGCCATTCTGCTCTTCTTCTTTCAAACATCGACCCTTGATCAGCTTCTTGGATTTTTGGAAGAGCTCGTTGAGGTTAAACTCTCGGATGATGTTCTCCTAGGGATGAAATATGCTTTATGTTAGCGTCTGTGAATATGAGGCTGTTTCAAGCAACGCCTACTCAGTATATAACTTCAGGAGTTTGTTACAGATCGACTGACCTCATTAAAGGTCCATGATACAGCTCTCCCTTTACTGTCCACCATTGGACGTCTCATAATTTCCCGCCCTCCTTGGAAAAGCACCAGTGAGGGCAGCTGCTTAGCCAGAGGAGAAGTACTAACCTTGTACCTGTTGAAAAATAATTCATGGGTCAATCAATACCTGCACTCACTCAAAAAACCACAAACAATAGAGTGGCATTAAAATTACCGCTAAACCATGAAAGACCGGTGCAGAACAGCAGAGAAAGTGACTCACGTCTGTGAAACCTCTCCATAGCGTCCGATGTCTACCTTCCCAAACCTGAGTCCAGCACAGTTGTACCTGCAGAATGTAAGGAAAGAAAGATGAAGGCCTCAAACCTGAAGTCTTGACCAAAGACCATGAGGAGGAACCAGGACATTAATGCTATTATAGTATACAGAATGCTCAGTACAGTCAAGAAATATATTGGTTTTAAACACAGTATAGTTTATTAATCATAAGGGTCATTGTATCCAAGCAATACACTTCCCACAAAGTAAAGGGACATCATGATTGATTACTTTAGTGAAGGTGTGACTGGTGATTTGTAGGTTTATAGTCAAAAGTGTGTATTCATCCAGTCTCTTGTCACAGCTACGTATATATCTGTTTCACCAAAAATGTCTAATGACCCTGACGGAGACGGCGAAGTCCTCAGTATCATGATTACAGGCTGACTTGTATTTACTGTATATACTATCTCTTACTTGAGAGAAAGGTCTGCAAAGACGGGCGCAAAAGACTGGCAGTCAGAGGACCAGTTGGCGTAGAATTCAACAATCCAGGTGACACGACTGTCTTTCTGCAGCTCCTCCTAATGACTCAAAGACACAACATCAGATCAACATTTGCTTGTTGTTTCAGAACCCTGAGTCACAGCTGTACATCCAATGGACACCGTGAAGACAACTGCAGTTCATCACAGTCTGCAGAGCAACACTCACATCCATGGTCTTGTCACTGAAGTATGTGATGTACTCAGGGCCCATGTAGAGAGGTGGCTTGCAGGTCATGACGAATGCTGGAGACCAAGCAGAGATAAACAGACTGAAAACAGTGGCTGAATGTGGGTTTCCATTTTCTGAAGCTTTGAAAATCTCAGCTCAGGTTAATAAATCTACACTAAAACCCGAAAAGCATTGATTGAAGCTTAAGATCTGTTATTCAATTTGGCATCCACAATACCTCAGTGGAATAGAAATAACAGTTGGATTTGTATTGATCAATTTCCCCCAATTTTGGATTATTTTATGAATATCTATCAATACTTCCATAGAAACTATGGGCAAATATACAGATCCAAGTCTCCATTTGGCTTTAATAAGGTCCTGTTTGGCATGTGAGGGTACCCCATAGTCTTAGTGTAAAAATAGGGCCACTTTGCTGAAATAAAGATGACCTCTTCCAACATTATTAACATTAAGGGAAAACAGCAGATGCGCTATATCACACAACAGATGCCTCTTAGTAATGATCGTCTACTAAAAATTAGTGACTACTAGACTAAATGTGTGAGTTTCCATCTGTTAAACAGTTTCCTGAGGGATACCCTGCATCTGTCATGGTGCTACTTAACAGCAAAAAGCATATTTTAATCATAAGATTTTGAGGTTGAGGTGACAGTTTGGGGCAGCACTTGCGACAAGGGTTATAAGGTCACTGACCGACACACAGCGACAGGTAAAGGATGCCGAGTCGAATGTCCAGCCTGAAGAAGAGGATGGTGTTGGCCACTTTACTGAACAGGAACAAGTTGCCTATGTGCTGCTCCAGAGTGACTGCAAGAGACAGAGAGAGGGGGAACAATGAATGCAGCAGAGGATAACACCCAAGGTCAGAGGAAGATCACACTGCAGTGTTTACACAACAAAGCAAAGATTTTGGTAAAGCACCTCCTGGGAGCGGCTTGGCGTAGGAGCTTCTCCTGTTGTTTAAAGTCAAGGATCAGAATCAGTTACTCATTAGGTTTGTTTGAAGTTTAAAAGTCAAGCATTATAGGACACACATACCGAGTGTCTTTGTGAGATGTAGGTCGAACACACTCACATTAAATGTCTGAAGTTACAGGAGCATCATGGTGGTTCCCTGCTCCCATACTGAGCATCACTGGTTTGGTGTAGTGTAAGCAAACACTTATCATGTTATGACATCAGCTGGTTTACACATAGACAAACGTATATTTTGTGTGTGTGTGTGTGTGTGTGTGTGTGTGTTACATACTCGCTCTCCTGTTCTTCATCATCACTATTGCACTGAGAAACATGAGAATCTCCAGTTCCCTCTGCAAAACACAACATAATACAACTTTGTGATAAGTGAATCAATGAGCTAACTATCTTACAGCTGCTAACTCAGTCCCACCATGTTTAGCAGCAGGTAACACGACCCCCACCATGCCGCATGCTTACCCAGTCGAAGTCGCAGGAGTTGCCGTCCTCTCTCTGGCTCGCCAGGTGCTCGCACAGACCTGGAGCCTTTCGGACCACCAGGAAGGCGACGGTCATGAGGAACGAGATGATATAATACGGTTTCAGCAGCCATTTGTATATCTGTGGTAAGTGGTACAAGAAAGTACAGAGTCCTGTGACTAAGCCCATGATAGCAGACACGACAGCCGACCCCGACGAGTTTGAGAGAGAATGACAGCTGAAGTACGAGCGCAGGTTTCTGGACCTAACTGCGCCTGCGCGAAATTATGAGACTCCGTGGTTTCTGGGCGCAGCGGCTCGCCGTACATTTGGCGGGTACTGCAAAACGTAAACAGAGGAAGCTGAAAGATGGAGCAAAGCGAAGTGGCAACACAAAAGGAGAGTGAAGGTAACGAATGTGTTCAAGAGTCCACTGAAAACCAGCGGGATGAAGCTACAGGCGAAGCTTCAGCACAGATGTCAAACCCTGGATCGGTTAGCAAGCCGCCCGAGGAGGCGGAGGCTCGGTACAACAGGCTGAAGCTGTTCAACAAAGTGATGCAGAAGAGCCTGGAAAAGGTCATCGAACATGCCAGGTAACGTGGAAATCTGTCTTAATTTGTATCTCTCGTGTTGGTGTTCATCATTACTCTAAACTACAGTGTAATGACATTAAATGTGCACGAGAGGCACAAATCGGAGTTAAATGGGTTTGAAGCTAACATGAAGATAATTTACAGATGAGATGCTGCTCGGTGGTTATAGCTGGTGTGAAGGATTTTCGATCAATCGATCTATCAGTCCAGCAGCCAAATATATCTGATCGACTAATCATTTCAGTACAATATTAGTGGCCATCAGGGGTGTAGGGCTGGGAGGAAAGGGGACTAAGTATGGAGGGCCCACAAAGATACTTGAATGAATAGCCGTGGATGCAGGAAGTGGCTCATAAAGGATCCTGAATTTTCTGTTTTGCCCCTGGTAGCTATACTGACTGGCTTTCTTGACAGTTTTAACAGATTCGCCAGCACATTTCGTCCGCTGTACAAGAAGAACCCTCAGAGGATGGAGAGCATTCACAAGCAGTTCATAGAGGAGCTGCGGAGGACGATACAGGTGTGCAGCACATCACATTTATAGGACAAAAAACCACAAATGGAAGAGCTGCTCTCTTGTTGTTTGTGACACTTATTACCGCCTGTCTTCATTCTCACCTGTGTGCATCCGTGTCTGTGTCTGTGTGTATGAAGGAGGACATCGGCAGATTGATTGAAGAAGGCCAGTTGGAGCTCAAACTGAATGAGCTGGACAAACTGGAGTCTGCTGCCAAGAACAGTCCGAACCCTGCATGGTCAGAAAACAGCATTAAACTGATAAATATTTGAAGATTGAAAACTTATAATGGGAATTTCCACAATTCTTCAAAGTAGATGCATAAAGACGGATACATAGGGTGTAAGAGTACCAATAATTTGCCTCAGCATTGTTGTATTAATCACTAATGAACATTTTATTGTCTGAACACTTACATAAATACAGTACATGTATTTTACACTCTTGTATCTCACTATATAGGATCTGTAATACAGGTGCATTAGCTTTATTCATTCCACTGCACATCACCACTGTAATAACATTATAGTCCTTTCCTGCCTCCCCTGTTCTGTTAGGCGGCCGAGTGGAGATCCTGAACAGGACTTCAGCAGCTTTTTGATGCCGTACTATAAAAAGCAGGAGGCCTACATGCAGCTGGAGCTGAAAAAGATTCAAGCAGAGAATGCTGCCCTTGCACAGAAAGTTCAGGCTGGAAGAGAGAGTATTACTCAGACTGAACATCATATTTCTACAGCTGTTGATGAGTGGAAGGTGAGAGGAAAACAATGGAAAAAAAACATTCAGCATGTTTATTTTTACACTCAGATGATGCATGCGGAAGTAAGTGTGATGTTATTGTCTTTAACATAAATAGAAATATAAAATAGAAGTCTGCCATACGCGATAACTGTTTTTTCTTTCTGATTTTTTTTTCTGTCACTTTTAGGCATCTGTCACAGAGTTTGAAAGGCTGGCATCTTCTCTCTGCCCTGCTGATGTCTTTGATGTGTGATCTTCAAATGATTTGACCTGCAGATATATCAGCTAACTTCACTGTACATATTGGTTTTCTTCACTGTGTCTGTTTGTCTGACAATAAAATTAAAATTTTGCAAATAAAAGTTGTTTTATGACCTCGGCGGCTATATCCTTGTCGGCTAGCATGCAGCAGTCATTATGGTAATGTGCGCGTATATGTCTGGTATTACGGTACGTGACAATAACGCTACAAAGAAGTGAAGAGTCGAGTAGATGACACTTCGGTGGATTCGTGGGGAGCTCAATACAGAAAAGCAGCAGACCACACGCTTGAAGAAACCGGCTTTTTCTTTCCATATAAATGTATCATTCACGATAGATATGACGGAAATGTTTTCAACTCTGTTCGGGCAAAATGAAGCTCAGGGACCGCCCGGCTCATCGTCTCTGGGTTTCGGACCAGGGAAACCTCCGCCACCGCTGCCGCAAAATCAAGTCTCCATGTCGGGGCAAATGCCACCGCAGCTCGGGGATGAAGGGCCTGCTCTGCGGAAGCCCGGAGCCATGAATGAACCTTTCTACTTACTGCGGGAGCTTCCTGGTACTGTCGGACTGTGATAAATATTGTGTGTTTTGTCTGGTATTTGTCTTTTAGTTTTAAGAAAAAGCTGAGCAGCTATCAAAGGTGGATGTGCAGTTTGTAAACAGCTGCTAGCTAACGTTAGCCAACAAGATAAGTGTTGGCCATAATATTGAGTAAGCTAATTATCTGCGTTAGCTTTTCATAGCTTGGCTTGGTTTTTTTGTTATTTATGTTATTATGTTATCTACACTAACAACATTTCCAACCTTGTTTCATAAATATTAACTCCTCTCCTGTGGTTTAAAGTTGAATGTTATCAAACCGCTAAAACCCCAATAATGAGCATCCCTGAACTAACATTAGCTCAGAGGTTCACCTGAAGAAATGTCTGCTGGAAAACATAATTAACCAGATGTTTAAATATGTTACATGTAGAAAGACTTGTGGTGTTTTCACGAGTTACACTGATACAAATCCGTGTGTTTAGTGGGAAACGAGTTAACGGGCAACACCAACCTCATCACGCACTACAACCTGGAACACGCCTACAACAAATTCTGTGGGAAGAAGGTGAAAGAGAAGCTCAGCAACTTCCTGCCAGAGTTACCAGGTGGGTTTGGGGAAGGAGCACGTGTGTTAATGACGGGGTGGGGGGGCTACACACACCTGATTAGAAAACTTGGTTAAGATCACAATTCATGTTCAGAGAGGGACGCCAGTTGTCATGTGTGGTTCATTGTAGTGTAAATCAAAGCGTATTACAAGTTTGCCTCTCAGTAACGCTTTTACACACCAATGTTGTCCAGGTCCTGCAAGGTGCTGGCCGGCTCATTGGAAGTGTCTTGCTCAAGGATATTTTGATACCTCGACAGGAGCAGCTAGGGATCAATCCAGCAACCCTGTCCTTAATGGGCAACCTCCTGAGCCTCAGATGGCGTCAATGACAGCAATAAGCAGAAATGTCGGTGTCACAACAAAATAGTGTTCCTGTAGTTTTGACCTTTTAAGACAACTATGAAGACCCCTAACTCTACTGATGGAGCTGTTGTCGGAAGAGCCACGGCAGTCCTGTCTCCCGTGGATGTTGAGATATACATAGATATAATGAGTGTAAGACTGGTCTGTGAGTTCAGATCTGATCTGTGAATTCCCCTTGAAAGCAAGGACAGTGGTGAAAACTCTATCAGCCTAATGAAACCCGAACATGCCCTGCTTTAGTTTTTGACATTAGCTCATGATCCAAATGCTCCCTAATTGATTGATTATGTAGTTGTGGACACAGCTGAACTATCTTGGCCCTTAACTGCTGTGTGTTCAGTGCTCACCACCTTGTTCTTTTGTTGCTTATATTTTGATCTTATCCTTTCTCTTCCGTGCTGCAGGTATGATCGACTGTCCGGGCACTCAGGACGGCAGCTCGTTGCGCTCTTTGATTGATAAGCCTCCAGTGTGCGGGAACTCCTTCAGCCCGCTGACCGGCGCTCTGCTCACAGGCTTCAGACTACACACAGGACCGGTACTAACTGAATACAGAACACACACATGTGCTCAAGTCACACACATTTTCATTGTGCTGACAGGGTATCCTTCATTTCTTAATTATAGTGTTTCGTTTGTTTTTCCCAGCTCCCAGAACAGTACAGACTGATGCACATACAGCCTCCAAAGAAGAAGAGCAAACACAAGCACAAACACCATCGACCGCAGGACCCCTTGCCACAAGGTCTGACATAAAGTTAACACGCAATATACACAAATGCAATGAATGTAATGCTGTCAGGCCACTGACCTGCTTGTTTTTGTCGTCACAGAAACTCCATCAGACTCTGATCCCAAGAAGAAGAAGAAAAAGAGGGACGACGATCCCGACCGCAAGAAAAAGAAGAAAGACAAGAAAAAGAAAAAGGTAAGAAAATCTGTCAAGTCTTCTGTGTCTTCTGGGCAGAGATGGAAGGTCGTCTGAGACCTTTATCCTGAGCTTAATCAGACCAAAACCATGCCCAGACTTTATCCTCGTATATCGAATACTGAGGCGGTAGCAGCCTGCATTAATTGATTTCTAGTCACTAGAGAGTGAAAGACCTTTACAACTAGCTTGTAGGACACAGCCCTGAGTTACTTTTGCTTTCTAAAGTTATGGCATACCTATTTGCAGTTTCCAACTTACATATCTATCAAATACGTAGTAACATTATCTTGAGAAAACTGGTGTTTAGCTTGATAGATATTCAGCTTTACTCACCAGCTAGTCACTATCTGTTCAACTGTGAACACAACAGCTGTGTGAACTGTGCTGAAGGTTTTTAGTCTGTTTTGTATCCTCAATGTGTCAAGCTCAGATCTCTCATAAAAGTCAATCAACTCGCATATCTACACAAGCAAATTGTGTGGTTGTGCAACATGACCAAAATGTCATATTTAGATATGGGTTATTTCATATGCGTATACAGATATGTATCACGACATGGCACGTTTTCTGTAAATGTAATGAACAAACATTTTCAGTAAAATTTCCAAAGTACAGTTTTCTGATCTGTCTCATACTTTTCGTACATAAACCATGTCCATACCACAGTAGTAGCCCTTCTTTTAGGTCTGAGCTCCTCATTTTGTCTTGACTGGTCAGAGTCCTCTTGGTCAGAATTACCCTGCTCTGTGTCCCGTTCACTCTCCTCCATGTTAGTTTGTGTTGCCTTCATGCAGATTTCCTTCTTGCATCTGTACTGTGCAGAAGAACATAAATATTGGTGATTAGGGATATGAAATAAACAATTTTCTGTCGTCACACCATATCGTTATATCGCACACCCCCAGTAAATCGTAATTTAAATTGCAGGATCGTCAGCCCGCATGTTGAATTTAACCCAGTGCCTCTCTGCTGTCTCTGTCCCCCTCCAGAACCGGCACAGTCCCGACCACCCCGGCCTCGCTGGATCACAACCCAACAGCAACAGCCTCAGATAGACAGGAGCCCACTGTGTGCACGCCTGTGTTTGAATGTGTGTGTGGCTGTGCATTTTGTAAGAGGATGTGTGTGTGTGTGTTTTACAGATAATTGTATTATTGGGAGTATGTTTAGGGGGGGGGGGGGGGGGGGCGTGAATTAAATAATGCAGATGGTTGTATGATGTGTGAAAGGAGCAGCAACACAGTGGAAGTGTGTTTATAATGGAAAGAAGTGTTACAGAGCAGTGTAAAAGGCAAAAAGCAGCTGATGAGCTGAGTGCTGGTATGAATGACTGAGCAGGGCCTGTGTGTATGTCCCTCTTTGATTTTGTTGTGATATCTTTTGACCATAATGACAATATCAAATAAACTTTGATTATTATCTTTGCTGGTCTCCTTGTCAGATTTGGGTTATGTTTAAACGATCAGATACATGACAAACAAATGATGCTCAGACACTTTGTTGCTGTAAGAGAACTTTGTGCATGGGTGGCGAATAAATGTCACTTTGACAATATCTTAAAATTCATACATTTATTTGCTTATCAAATGCACAAGCTGGATATACTGATTGAAGGCAGGAAAGAAAGGCATACATTTAGCAAGACAGACCAACACTTCAACCCCAAGGCCAAAGAGAGTACATGAGCTGACAGTCTTAAAGTACAGATAAAGCAAATGATTATTTTTGTTTTAGTGACGGTCAGAGGTGTTGATTAAACTTCAGCAACTATTGCACATACCAATTACAAAAGGGGTAAGGACAGGGAAGTCACATTAACTTGAATGCCATTTGGCAGCTTTAATTGAGGTCTGACAGCAACTGAGAGGTAAAAAGAGGTCATATAGTTGTTGCTCGCATTGCTCGTGCGTTGGTTTCAAACATTCCAAAATATCGTACTGCTGCAACAAGAGGAGAGTAATGATTGATTGAAATGCACTAACCAGCACTTGCACTAAACAACACAAAGTACAGTCTCAAGCATGGCAAGTTGAATCAACACCTGTGACAATGAACAACAACTGAACATTACGATCAGAATGGCGTACACGGTGCAATCAATCACTGTGTTGGAAGGCGTTCTTGTTTTGCTTGTTTTCTTGTTTTGTTTTGTTTTTGTTCTTCATCCTCCTGAGGAAAGGTGCCACACTACCGACTAGCTTAGAGACACTACACATGGCTTTGGTTTACAGAGAAAGACATTTAGCAGAGGAATCAATCTTACATTCACATACAAGTATTACTGATCTCATCCGATCTATTACAATAAAGTCAAGAGCAAGCAGCAAAGGCACGGAGTCGATACAAAACAGATTCTCCTTCAAGGCGAGAGAGTATTTGAAATGAATGAAACTGAATTAGAAAGAAGGAAAGAAATGCAACAGACAATAAAGGAAACCAAAGCTGTCTTGACACTGAAATGGATTGAGTCAAAAAAAAAAATTATACATTACAGCTGATTCCATAAATCTACACGATACTGGTGCTGAGCACAAAACAAACATACACAAAAGACACATTTTGTTGCCACTTTGGAAGAATGTACATTTTTTTTTGTTTTGATCTGCAGCTGACTGAAACAGAGGGATGGTTTTTATGTGACTGTGCATCCAAGCAGAAAAGAATCACATCAAAAAAGACATTTGACCACATCCAGAGTCTCCTCAGCCATCAGTTAACATCTTGTAATATACTGTACACACCCATACACAGTAAAGCAAGCAGAATATGCAATAAAATACCAGACACACCTCAGTTCTATTTACAAAAAACTATTTTGCTGGAGGTTTGTTTGCACCAAAATCAATGCATGACTAAAAAAAAAGCAAAAGGGCAAAAGCAGGAAACACAGTAAATCATCAGAGTTTCATTTATAATTAGCGAACTACAAAATGACATTTGCTGATACTGAAACAAACGCTTCCCTTTTTAATGCTACTGCAGCTAGAGTATAAAAAAAGACACTTAAATACATATTTTATACACACACTAGTTCATTTCTGTGCATAAAGCAGTACAAAGTGTTTATAACCTTGACACACACTGTGTGTCACAAGTTTTAAAAGTCAGTCATTTTTTTCCTTGTGAAATTTCCCTAAAAGTGTTTTTCCTACATAAAAAAAATTCCAAAAATTCAAGGGCCGACTCCACAATACCTCTACAGAACATGAATGCGCAAGGAGAAACTGTACTGATTAAACCTGTCGGGTGCTTGGCAATCAAAGTTGAACATTTCCTAATATAATGAGAAAAGAAATCGAGCAGGAGTCGGTTGCAGAGAGACAGTAAAAAAGGAAACAGAGGAGGTAGATATGGTGTCTCTACAACCAGCCTATTCTTGCATGTGTGAGTGAGTAAGTGGGCTCTGAATAGTGCCCCAAAAGCTTCTTTTTGTGTACCAGATATTCTGTTCTGGTGTTCAGATGCTTTAAATTTTCTTTGATAGCTTGTATGCTTTTAAAAGTGTTTTCTAGAAATACATCTTTATAGCTTTTTGTTGAAGGGGGTACAGTAGAAACAGCACAATGTACTACGAGTTTGCTTCATTCAACTCACTGTTGAAACAATACTGAAGTAGAACGTGTAACTTTTCTATCTTTAAGCTGTTCTTTGGTGTTAGCAGGGATTGTGATGATTATATCTGAAAAGTATTTCAAGTACCGTGATATCCGCAGTCTGACACACAGGCCATTCCAGGATGTGTGCACGTGTCATTGCGTGTGCTTGTGAGTGAAATCTATGGCTTTAAATCACACTAATTTGGCTCTTTGACCTAAACCAAAATAAATAAACAGCAGAAAATGATGATGACACTTGCTTCTCAGCAGATCACAAGGAACTTAAAGTCTAACTCTGAGTCATAACAAAACATGGAGACTCTGCATGCACTGTGATAGAGTTTGTGGTGAGCAAAATGTGCACCAGCAATGACCAAAAAGAAACAAAAAAAACAGGAAATATCAAAACAAAACACATGTGGATGAGTAGATTGCTGGTGCTCATTTTGAAGGCACATACAAAAAAAAAAAATCCTACAATTCCCCTGATCCTCAGCGTTGTCGTGTCGCTCTAAGCCTCCACGGCAGCGAGGCCGTTGCTGTGAGGTTTGTAGCCGTTGGCCTCGCTGTGGTTGAGTGCCTGCATCTCCTGTCCGGCAGCCCGCTTGTCTCTGGCCTCCTTTTCCATCACCAGGTGTCTGCGGTGGTAGAACAGGTAAGCCGGGAGAAGGAAGCCAGCCAATGAGAGGATCAGCAGGCCGAGGTTGATCTGAAGGATGGTTGGATGACAGAGGTGGAAAGTTAGGCTCACGGTCACGCAGTTCATGGTGGGTGTTTATTTTGTCAGTGAAAGTAAGGCCAGATATAATCTGTGTGTTTCACATTTTCTGGGCTGAACAAGTGATGGAGTTTCTTTACAACACTGGCTGTAATTTAAGTGATTTTTTTTTTAGTTTTGTTCCATTTTTAAACGGAAAATGTGGAAGCAAATTGGAACTTTTGGAAACTAGCTGCAAAAACAATCCAAACAAAACAGTGCAGACAAACAATTTACATATCAGAAAGTACACAAATCTGTTGTCTGCACACAGAATGTCTCACTACGCCCTCAGAACTGAGACACAGATATGACTCGAGTTGGAGATAAGTGCGCCTCCTCACCCAGTAGGGGTCTCCATCCAGTGGTCCCACCATGGCGATGAAGAGCGGCTGCTGCAGCAGAGCAATCACGGCGCTGATCATGGACTGGAGGCCTGTCAGGGTGCCAAAGTGGTTGGAGGGGTAGCTGCGGGGGAGATACGGGGTGGTTACGGAAAGTTTGAAACACCAAGAAGACGCTGAGTCCCAGATGAATAGAGAAAATGTTGTAAAAATGAGCTGTTTATTGTGGTATAAATTTATGATGGGAAACCATAATTATTGCCAGAGTCTAAGAGCACAAATGACAACATCTTCTGTGAGTATTCAAGAAACATCAGGGGTTAATTATTACACTGTATTGTGTAATTTGATATCACACGGCTTTGTTCGTTAATAGACCGGACTCAGTATCATGAATATTGCTCCAACAGTTCATGGATTTTGTAAATAGAATATGTTGAATGGTTGCACACATGGGTCAAATGTTTTAACACACATAATACAGCATCCTACGTTTGTCACCACATCTGGTTGCTTTTATCACACTGTAAAGTGCTGCTTTATGTTTGGTGTTTATATGGTGCAGGAAACAACTCTAAATGGGTCAGGAAAGTGTCGACTGTTTCATTACAGGTCTCAGACACACCTGCAGGTAGTGAACCGGAAAATAAAGGCACATTTTCTCCTGTTCTTCTCTTTTGTTAAAAATAGATGCAATTATAACACCTGCTTTGTGAACCATTACACCCCTGAGGCTACGTTTTCCCATTTCCTTTAAGAGGTGGATGTGATAAACAGAGCTGCAGCACTCACACAGCAGCATAAAGGCCTCCACAGCAGGAGTGGATGAAGCCTCGGACCATTGTGTGGAGGATGAAGGTCAAGATCTGAGGAAGAAGAAGAGAAAAGAAGAAACAAGATCAATGAATCTGAGCACGGTGCCTATTCATTCCTGACTTGTTTCTTTGTTCTATAGCTGCCTTATCGTGTGTGTGTGTGTGTGAGTGCTACCTGTAGAGGCAGGTTGTCTATAAGGCAGCAGCATCCAAAAGCGATGAGCAGCACGTTGGTGAGGATGAAGGCTCTCATGGCGTTGGTCACTTTCTGGATCTTACTGTCTCTCTTGGGTCCACTGGTCTGTCTGATGGGGCCACAGACGCACAGGAGCTTTAACATTACACGCTGGACCACTCCCATTATAACTCACGTTCTATCTGTCAGCATCGTTGACTCTGCTGCTTTGAGACTGTCATGAAACTGTCACCGCATGTACCTCGGCTCTGTGCCTGGCGGGGCGGCCTTCTCCTCCACGCACTCCTTCATCTTCCAGTCCATGATGTATCCAATCAGAGGACATGTGACCAAGCACAGCAGCTGCAGCGTGCCGAAGATTGATGAGTAGAAACTCACTGAGGGAGAACAGATTAATATCAAAACATATACCAGAACGATACATGAAGTATACAAATATAAAGCTGGATTATTACACTACTCACCTTTCTCTTCTGCCTCAATCACCAGCTGATCAGATGCTAAAATATAAAAACAAAGACTCACCCTGTCAGTAACCATGAAACAACGTCCAATAGATTAAAAAAAGTGAATGTTTGTTGGGAATGTAGTCGAGGGTTCGACACTCACGATGCTCTTCGCCGTGGGTGACCATGAACTCCAGCATCTTGTTCATTGCGCCCATGAAGAAGATGATCCTCAACTGGGACATCCCCATTGTAACCAGACTCCACAGGAAGATGGGAGAGAACACAGAGCGACGGAAAGGAACAGTGTCTGAGGGAGGAGGACAGAGGAGAGTTTTATTCAATATAAAGGTTACAAGTGAATTAATTTCTTTATTTATTGATAGAGATTTCAAGGTGTGTTTCAAGGTGGGTGCTCAAGATTAGTGTTTAAACGGCTCGCAGGGGAAGCAGCAAAGGGTGAGGATGCTATAACAGCTTAAACAGAGCACGGTGTTTGAGATGTGCCAAATAAGGAGCTACACAGAGAATCACTTGAGCAGTCAGCTGATGTGGGATATAAAGTAAAGGGCTGTTTGTGGACTTACTGGGTGCAGCGTCAGGTCCATTTGGAAGTTTCTCTGTGGAGCGTCGGACGTCTCCATTTTTGTGGCTCAGTCTCTCTTCAATCTTCTGGTCTGATAAAGGCAGCTCTTGCAGGGCGGGGATCTTACTGTTATATATAAACACACACACTGACGTTGGAGCGAAGGATTCTGATAAACATTTAAATTTGATGAAAAAACACACTGGCGGCCACACTCACCTGTAGTCTACCTCGTCAGGTGTTGGGAAGCCCTCTGTGGGCCAGTTGATGAAACAGTTGAAGCAGACGAACCCTGCAAGGCCCGCCCACACCCACATGATCACCTGGAAGGACACACCTGCATCGTAGATCAGCTGGGAGGAAGACAGAGAGGGAGGAAGAGGACTGTTATATTTATGATCAACTGCCTCTTGCTTTTAAAGGTGCAGTCACTCATGTTTATTGGCCACTTGGGGGCAAAAGAACAAGCAGAGCAGACATACAGTATCATCACCTGGTAAAGTTATTATGGTGAACAGTTACTTGTTTTCACACATAACACGTACAGAGCAACATTAGCATTTATTTAGGAGTCATATTCCTGGTGACCTGATGTTTATTAGCTGAAAGACACTAAAACAATCGAGAGAAACAACCCTCTTTGTGGGTTCATCATGATGAGAGGCCCCTTTCATATATTTTTGTCTAAAAATGTAATTATGCTCCTTAATTTTAACTACAACATATTCCAAAAGCTCATTAATGTAATACAATGATTATATATTTATATGCTTTATTTGAGAAAATCATGGAGAACTTGTCAATATTATTAACAAATAACATTTGTAATTTACCTTGACTCCAGGGAAGGTGACAGCAGAGGAGGCATAGGAGCCAATCATCAGAGACATGACGGTGGAGCTAAGAGCACCAAACATGTTGGGGAGCTGTAGCAACAGAGGAGGGGAGAAACAAGATGTAAATTATCTAAATACACACATTAAATGTCATTTATCACAAATAATGAAACATGTTTATGTAGATCTTAGTGAAATACATTAAACCCGTATGTAACCTATACACACAGTTGTAGTAAAAATGTAGTTTAATCAAGGTGCAGTATGCCATTTTGACCAGCAGAGGGCAGACGGCTGCTTTGTGTAACAGGATGAACCAGAGAAGGCAAGTTAATCAAGACACTGTGAGCAGTTCCTGGCTGTGGGTCGTTTGCACCCAGTCACACTTCTCTCTCCCTGCAGAGCAGACTCATTAAAAAAATATTAGTTTCCATGTCATGAGGAAACAAGAAACAAAGTCATGACCCAGTTTGCGTCCTGACCCCACAGTTCAAACACAGACTAAGCTATACTTAGACACACATCCACCGTCGTTATTCTTGCAGTTTCAACAAATTCTTTGGTGTAGGATTAAAAATGTGGAAGCCGATCTATAGGCAGCCCTTGATGAACTACAGAGGGCTTGAGGACCCAGCGTGGGAGTATGCATGACACACGGCAAAGGGGACAAAGTGGCAGGCACCAGGCACTAACACATCATATATTAGGTCGACCTATTTACAGTAATAAGAAGCTTAGTGAGCATAACAATCACCTATTGTGCTGCCAGCACACCCAGTGTCCTTTGATTAGAGTTTTAAATGGGTCAATCATGATTATAAAATCACATGTGTGGGATTTTAAGTGTGCTGCATGACAGGCTCGCTATTCTCTCTTAGCACTGACCACGCTTTTCCAAACTTCTGCTGGCGTCACCTAATCTCTCCGCTGGGTCAGAGTTCACCGTGTATTGTCAGCGTCCCTTGTTTTATGCCACAGGTGTGTGTCCTCACCCTTGCACTGCTCTCACCGCCAAATGACGTCAGGTCACAGTTGGGAAATTGGGAACACAGCAGGCCAAAAAAATAATAGGATTGGCACTTTTACACTAAAACTTTTTCCAGTTTTGGCAGTTAATGAGAAAACTAGTCAGTCAACTACTTCCTTTATGGACCCATTGCTGACCCACAGTGAGGGGAGGAATAGAGGGTGGAGAGATGGACGTATAGACGTGGAAGGATGTGGGTTGATGACCTTTTCAATCTGAAATTTACAAACTTTGTTAACATGCACTATAAATGCAAAACATGTAAATAAGAACTAGCATTTCAGTGTCCATTAAAGCTATTTGAATCTGCATCAGCTCATTTTTTTGGCCACTTGGGGGCAGCATAACAAGCTGCAAACAACACAATCATCACATTATAAAGTTGATAAGTTGATCTTGTTGGCAAACATTTGCCTATTTACACATCCAGCAGTTTGGTCTCCACCAACTCTTGTGGGAAATATCTTCCTCGTTAGCTGCTAAATGTTCCGCTACATTCACCAGCTGGTCTCTAACTTTGGCATTTGGTTTTGGGCTTCAGAGCTTTTGAATCTCCTGCACCTGCAAACAACACTGACGAGAGCAGTGAGAGTTAACGGTGAAGCTGCATGCCAGAAAACCAAAATCATGAGTTAATGATGCTATAAATCTCCTTGGAGTCTGGTGAAAATTTGTGATTACCTTGTCACTGTTAATCTATCATGAATGCCTGCTGTTCGGCCATATTTGCAGCCCTGGTGGGTCATAGACCATGAAATAACTAAGAAAGGGTTTCTAAGAACTTAATACCCCAAATGGACATTCCTACAGCTGCTTCTGGCTCCTGAGTCCAGCAAGACGTCAAGATGGAGGCTTTTCTGTGAAAATAGGGAGTTTTTGTGTGTTTGCATGGCTGCCGTCTGAAGATTAGGCTGTGGTGACGGTTTACAGCGGGCAGACTGGTGTGTGTTGGAGAAGGAAGCATGAGGTCACTTCAAGAGCTGACACAACAATGAGGCTGGCAGGTAAACAGGAAAAAAAAGCTTTCCTGAGGATGCTTCAGAGAGAGCCTGACTGTCTGAGCATGACAAGAAAAACATCCCAGAGAACACCCGTCCTCATTCACCGCTTCTGAGAACCAAAATTCTTCACAGCCGGCCTGTGGTCACCAGATCTCCAGCACTGGACTCTCTGGCTGCAGAGGCTTGTGGTATGCAGGCGAGAGGGCCCTCTGAGCACACAAGGGGAGTTTGCATCTCTTGTTAATGTTAAAGCTAAGATATTCCAGCCATGTGAGATGTCAGCTCACTGATGTTTGCCTTCAGAAGTGTGGTAGTGTGTTTGAGAGATTTGTACGTGAGGCAGAAAGCAAAGAAAAGCCTGACATGTACGTGTGCATGTGCCTGCAGCAGGTGTGATTCCCATCACTATGCTCTGGCAGTTCTCATAAAATACATATTTCACACAGGGCCTGCAGCACATGTTCTACAAGCTAACATTGCCAGAAGGACGTGGACAGAAACACGTGACTGTATGGAGGCACACAAGGGTCAACTGGTGTCAGAAAGTCACACACAAAGGGAGCTTTGGCTGTTCAATTGTCACAACTAATCAGTTCAGGCTCTACTCCTGCCGTGCTCACTCAATTGGGTGTTGTAAGGCTTTGGCACTGGGTTTAATTAAGACCTTAATCGCTGAGAGAACAGGCCAAATAGTAGCTTAATGAGGACTGAAAGTTGACTGAATGTGCGGAGGAGCTGTAGAACGCAGGAGGAGAGAGTGGAATAAAAGGGAAGAGGAGTGGAAGAAAGAAGGAGAGAGGTATTGCAAGGGGAGAAAGGAGGAAAACGAGAGGTAGTGGGAGTAACATTTTTTGGGTTTGACTGATCTCCCCATGCCACAGCTGCAGCCCCTCTGTGGAGAGCCCAGCAGGAAACACTAAACCACAGCTGATTAGCACCGGTTCCTTCTCTCCACCTCAATTCTCTGCCACCCTTTCTCGCTTTTCATAGGCTGGTCATACCCTTATCCCTCACAGTGCTGGCACCGTGCTCTTGTCCAGCTGCACTAGATTTATATAACACACAAAAAAAGCAGCCTAATGTAAAGACGGTGGTTCGACCGCCCTCTACAGAAGCCTCTCTCTCTTAAGGTTTCTCATCCAAAGCATCCCCACGTCCCTGTAGTTCCCTCTATTTGTTGAGCAAATCTAAAAGGAAGCTCGTCCTCTCTCTCTGCTTGCGGAGACCAAAGCTAACACGTGAAAGACTCACAGCTCTCGCTACTGAACTGAGGAAAGCACGTTTCATACGGGCCCCTGGAAGCAGCCAGTAATGTTGAAGGGCAGTTCCTTGTCTCTTACAATAACTGCAAGCGGACTATCCTCATTCCTTTGACGCCAATGTGACACACATGGTAAGTATGCATGTTAAGTATGCTGTGCGCACTTAACATGCATCACTGGTGGTAGTTAAGTTTGTGAAGGTTGTGTGCTACTGGTAGAACTCAGTGACCTTATGTGAACTTCAAAAGCACAAAGGTGTGTTTGTACCAGTTAATGGTACTTGAGTTCACTTTGAGGTAATTATCAGGTCAACAATGGTGCAGTGCGAGATTTTTTATTCTTTTTTGGAGAAACATGGTGCATGCACACTGAGCTGCAGGGCAAACCTCACACCTTCATCAAGCTAAAGGTGGAGTCACAGATTGTAGACAAAGATTGCTGATGGTTGAGGCTCAACTATCGCCTATCTATCTCCAGAATCTGTGACTCCACCTTTAATTTAACTTCCCTTATATGGAAATTTGACATTTTTTCAAAACTAAGTGAAAACTGGTTCAGTTTTTTCCTTCTCTTTGCCTTTTTTCTATCGTATTTTATTTGTTCACTTACTTACCTTACCTCAACTTATAAGATAATTTCTGAGCAATATTAATGGTTAAAATATATTCACTTAGTTTATTTATTATGTTGAATCCAATGTTTGTCTGATTTTGTTAAACTTCAGCACAAACACTCAGTTTCAGTTACCTCATTTTTGAAAAAGCCTCATTAGAGGAGTTCAGGACATTGTTGCGTCAATGTCCTGAACTCTGTTACAAACCAGTCACACACTGCACATTTACAGGTTTAAGCTGCCTTCAAAATGTCATTTTGTCTACAAATAGCAAAAGAAAATGTCAGTTCAGCTGAACTGTGACTCATTGCGTGACTTCATTTCCAATTCTTGTCACTGCTGCTGAATTAAAACCCACAATCCTTTGGCCTCTTGCTGTAATGTATCGGCTCCTCCTTCTGAGGACTTTTCATTTCTCTGCCAGTTTTATGTTTTTATTTGCAACATGACTTGATGCATTGTTGCTATCCACATGGTAAATGTGCTCACAACTCAAGTGCAAATAGTGTCTGCAGAGCGAGGGGGAGATAACTACCTTGATCAAGGTCATACGGGTGAGATTATTTCACCAGCAATGCTCAAAACTCTCCTGAAAGTTTAAAGGTTTTTACATGGAAAGTGAAATGCTGATGGTTGTTTATACTGTAATTTTTCCATATTCTACATACAATAACTTTCTATACTTAATTGCATCAAATCATATGACAGACCCTCTGTATCAGTGGTTTATGACCCTCATTATGGCTGACTTAATATAGAACACGTCTTTCCTCATTAAATAACTGAAAAGAACAGAGATACTCCTTGTTTTATAATCCATTTTGAGTTATTACTCTAAAGCATGTGCTTTAAATCATGATGGTGTGTGTATGTGTGTGTGTTTCTCAGAGTTTGTGCTCTGCCGTCATTCACTCAGAACAACAACAACTGCTGGTACACGCTGACCAATTAGAGAGGGCAAGAGAGACACAGAGGTGGGACAGGGACAAAGAGGAGGAGGGAGCTGAATATTACTCAAGTGTATGTATGTATGTGTGTGTATGTGTGTGTGTGATATTAATCTTGTGTTTGTGGTGATGAAGAGAATAGGGACGACTGATGCTTCTTTTTTTTTTCTACATTTTGAAATGAAAGCGTGTTTTATCTCATGTGTGCAGCCTTTATATGCTCCTCAGTTCAACCACATTTCAGTGACTTTCTATGATTGTACAAATGTTCCTTATATGTGCATTGTTATTCATTTTTGCCAAGGAAAGCTTGGAAGGTAAAGGAATAGTTGAGCATTTTGTGAAATCCACCTCGTTGCTTTCTTGTCCCTGTCTGGGAGTTGCGTGAGTGTGTGTTTGTGGTTCAACTCTAAAAGGAAGTTCTCGTGTCAGATATAACCTCGTTACTCGTATGTAGCTGCTACTGATCACCAGAATAATGTGTGATTCTCCACTGTGTGTGTGTGTGTGTGTGTACCATACTGTGTGTACAATAGGGAACTGATGTGACATGTTATTCCTTTAAATGGACTGCAACTACCATTTCTTGACATTATCAATTCATGTTTGGATTTTTCTGTCAATCCATTATTTAGTTGGAAATAATCAGAAAAAAGTGAAAATTGTCCATTATATTTTCTTTGGTGCCGTCATCTAATGACCAACAGTCCCAAATCCAAAGATCTTCAGTTTTCTATCATGTAAGACAAGGAAAACGATGAAATTCTCTGATTTGAGAAACTTAAACTCCATCAGCTATTTGCCATTTTTCCTTAAAAATCACGTAAATGATAATCAAAATGTTTGCTTATTAATTTTCTCTCAGTCAACTAATTGAGTTATTGATTTATCATTGCAGCTCTGAAATGGAAATATTCCAGATGTATGTTTTATGCACATTTCCCCAAAGTCCATCTTAACATATTTGGTATCTTTGGAAAATTTGGGATCATTACAAGATCCCAAATTTCTAAACAATGTGTGGAGTTTGTAATGACTGACCACCAACAAAAGGATTTTAAATGTCGTCCGTCCTAGTCTCTTTCACCGTCACAGCCTTGACATGGATGATATCTCAGTTTGGAACAAACTTATTTTTCCCTTCGTCAAACAGCCACGTCAGCTGGTTGTTCCCTCTGTCAGCAGCTTTCAGGGAGGCATGCGGGCACAGCTGAATGTCTTTTAATGTGAGCCAGTCTGCAGAGAGCCACAGACGGAGACATGTGTCTTAGCTTTTCTCTTCCAGGCTACAGTCAGCACGGGGAAAAGGTCAGAGGACAGAGTCATCCGTCCACTCTCAACTTGGACTTTCATTATCTAAACATCTGTTTCATGTTCGTCTCCCTGTGTGTGCATAAGCATGCGCACACGTCCGTGCATCCACATGTGTGCACAGTCATGTAGAGTTGAAAAGGTTTGGTATTGATTTTCTGCTGAGTGCTGGGACAGAACAGAGAGCCAGAAGGGAGAAGGAAGACGGGAAGACAAGAACAAGGGAAGAAGGAAGGAAGTGAGAGGGAGGAGAGAGGACAGAAAAGTGTGGCCTTGAGTGTTTTGAGTAGAGGTGAGTGGGCCGAGCTTCGGGGAGGGCGTGTGGTCCACTGGAGGCCGTTATTGGCCGAAACACAAATGGGAGACTTTCCATCTGGGAGAAGTCATGTGCATCTCAGACGGAAACTCTGTGAGCGCACACACACACATGACAAACCCCAAATACCTGCCAGGACACAGGGGGCCGCGGCAACAATAAAAACGCTTGATAATGTTGGTACCAGCTGACACATCACACACAAACACACATGCCTGACGTGAATGTAAACAAACACAGCTTCCAGTCACAACACACACTGTTTCCTCAGCTGAGACAAATAGAGGCCTGGCAACGCTGAGACTGTCAGCTACCAGGAACATGACCTCCCATTTGTTCTTTCTCATAATATGACTTATGTAACCGCAGTAGAGGTGTTTCTTGTTTGCAGTTTTAGCGCTATAATACAGGACAGGCTGCATAGGATTAATTAGGACTAATACTGCTAAAAATTACCCTGACAGCTTGCAGATTTAACATGATGCTCTTGGGAAAGATAAGATCGAGGCGGTGCATTCTCTGGTTTGTATGTTATCAGCTCATTTAAAACATTTCAAAATTTTTGATTTGTGTTTTATTCTCTTTACCCTGGAGCTACTTGTACCAAGAATGACTGGCCCTGTTCACAATAAAGACCACATTTTGCCCTGGGAGTCCTGTTCAGGACTCGAATACACTATAAATATGATACACGCTGACAGCAATTTTTGGAAGTGGCCAGACCAGCAGATACAGGACATAGTGTGAAAGAAAAGGCAGCCTTGAGGTATTAGATGACCATCTAATTCAATTTGTGGTTTGGATGTAACACAACTAAGCCCACAAACGCAGTCTGTTTCAGAGGAGAGTTGTCATGTTTTTCTCCTCCCCTTTCTCATTTCTTATGTACAGAAGTGGATCCACCAAATAAATGAGAACTGGCTCAGGGAAGAGTGATCGTCCACTTAAAGCATTTATAAATGCTTTCAAAACCAAAAAAGGCTCCATGATACCACTCACGGTGTAAATCAGAAGCTGGATTTTCCTGACAGTTTGAAAACGACTGCAGTGGATCCCTTCATAATGATTAAAGAGAGACAAGAGGATCAACTGCTTGTAATCAGATGGCTGAAACTTACCTCTATGTCATGTATATCTGCAACACACTAATGTTAGGAGAGTGCAATATGATCAAAATCTCATATCCTCATACAGGTCGTTTCATAACCAGATGAAGACACATTACATGATGTAGCACATTTTCTGTATCTACAGTCTGTGCCACTGATTATACAATGATCATAATATCGCCCAAATATCAGAACTTGTGTATATTTCTTTGTATTTTCCTCCGTTAATCAGTCAGAATCTGTGTCTTTTTCTGTTTGGTCGTGTGTCTCACCGTGAGCGAGGTGAAGGTCAGGCAGATGCCTCCAAAGCCGTTCAGGGAGAGAGCCAAAAAAATGAGCGCTGACAGAACTGCAGAGAAACACAGAAACACAGAGCTTCATCAGAACGAGGCTGGAGGACATGGCTTCCTCCAGAAGCCTCAGAAGGTTTGACATATTTCTTCTAGTGTTTTTGTTGGTTTTGTTCAGTTTTAATGGCTACATTTATGAGCCCATTTTGAAAAGAGTCCTTCTAAAGTGGAAGCAGCAGTTGGTACAAGAGATCAATAGATGGGCTACAGGAAATAACATTTTTCTAGTGTGTTTTCAACACCAGCTGAGCCACTGTGATTTAAATTAGGTGCTTTGGGAAATTCAGTTACTTTGTGTGCTATGGAGAGGTGTAGGGCTTTGTTTCCTGTGTGTCCTTTGTTGGCAGAGGCTGGCCGTGGTTCTCCAGGTGGGAGATGACTCCAACACAGCTGGCACTCATCACAATCAAGCACAGCACAAAGACTGGACTGCAGAGGAGTCATTGTCAGTGAGTTCTACTGCACTGATCTCCAGCTCTAACCTCTTGCCTCCACTAACCTCTAGCCTCAAGTCCACAACCATCACCACCTAGTTTTACCTGTGCCTCAACCACCACATGCTCTCTACACGAGTACTCACACCACCTGAGCTCTGTGCACTCCAGTGTACCTCTGAACTGCTCACCAGCTCGTGCCTCACCTGTTATTCCCAGACTTTCCAGCTACGAGCTTCCTGCATACCATTCAAATATTTTAATCATGCTCCCTGTCTGCGTGTCTGCTATTGAGTCCAAATCCTGCCCAAACGCAACATTAAAATGTGAAGTGGCGTGTGGAGAGGCCGACTGTTGGCTACTGTTCATAACCTGCTCCTCATTTTAATCACATTCTTTGTTCCCATTTGAAACTACATGGTTTCAGTTGCAGCCAGAGGCGAATTTAAGTAGCTGCATAGACAGTGGTGAAAGGGGGAATGTGAAGAATGTGGTGAAGAGTGTTTGGCGTTTGCCCTTTGCCACACCTTTACACACCTGTTCAATCTGAACAGATAAGTTTAATACTGGGAAACACACAACAGTCCAGTCTAGTCGTCTGACAGGAGCCTTGCGCTGCTTTGAAACTCTTAAAAATCACTCTTGAAAGAGTTATTAGCTCAGAGTCTGTGCCACCAGAACAGCTTCAGTGCACCTTGGCACCTTTGGCATTGACTCTGCAAGTCTCTGGTCCTCTACTGGAGAGGTGGAGCAACATTTATCCTAAAAGATTTCCCCTCATTTGTCTTCTTTTTTTTGACGATGGTGGTGGACAGTGCTGTCTGACACATCAGTCCAAAATCTCCCATAGGTGTTCAACTGCTTTGAGATGTGGTGACTGTGAAGGCCATAATATATGATTCACAACTTTTTTAGAATATCAAACCATTAAGTGACCCTCATGCACTATGGTGGGGGACACTGTCATCCTGGAGGAGATCATCAGGACAGCAATGTTCTATCATAGGATAAAGGTGAAGGGCAACTTTGTACTGATTTGCAGTGACCCTTCGCTCTCAGGAGACAACAGACCCCCACAGCATAACAGAGCCACTGGACCCCCTCACTGTAGGGGCTGAGCATTGTACCGTTCTCTTGGTGTACGCCACACCTACGTACGCATCCACCTGATCTTCTTCCTTCCTTAATGCTCTAATACACGAGCATCACGGTCATCAAATGTGCGCTGCTGACCACAATTTCTGAACCTATTTCCTGATGTCTTTTCCGATACAAGTGAAGTAAATCCAAATATCCAGCTATAGCTACTGTTCCCGTTGAAACACCAGCCAGTTGAGCAGTCTTTATCATTAGATGTATGGGGACATAAATGACATCAATTACTAATTAGTTTTATTTAGCTTTAGTTAACATAATATTCCAAATCCAGTCCTTCCTGTTTTATAGCTGTTTTGTATAATGTGATATATACAGTAATACAGGTAAATGGTAAAAACCCTCAGCAGAGTATGTTAATATGCAGAATGTCACTCTTCCAGACAAACTGTGGGTTTTTAAGTAAATCATGACCTCAGGTAGCGTGCTTCCAGCTGTCACTCTAAACTTAAACTGAGCAATAACCAAGTGCTGCTTGTTCGATTCAGATTAATGTGTTGGTTACATGCAACAGGATTTGAGCTTTGTAGATTTGTTATGTCACATTTTGCAGTTGGTTAATGGATATCCAATGTGTGCATGCGTGTGAGTGTGTTAGGGTTTGTGTTTGAACTCACCTTGAGGATCGTAGGCAGACACGGCCATCATGACGCAGGACAGGCCGAAACACGAACTGCAACAAAAGAACAAGGACGTTTTTAATTCTTGCATGCTACATCTTAGCATACTGAAAGTCTCTCTCTCTCACACACACACACACACACACACACACACACACACACACACACACACACACACACACATAGACATATTTTCCCCCCCGGAGGGCCATGATAGAAACACCAGAGGATAACTAACTGCTGGTGACTCAACCGTCTGTGTTTTTAAATGTCTGAGTCATATAATACCCACATTATTAAGTGAAACTGTGATGAAAATGATTCAGACATATATAGCCAGCAGAAGTGGATATGAGCTAAACAATTTTGTCCAACATAAAAAACAATAAAACCGCAGTTAAGTAACTGGTTATCTGCAAAGACTGAAACTATCAGTGGTTTAACAGCCTGGATGTTTAAACATGTGCCGCTCCAGATAAACTCCATTTTTATCAACTTTCACCTCATTATCAATACATCTAGCAGAGCTATTCAATGGTGTCAAAAGTGCGTGTGTGTGTGTGACGTGAGGGTTTTTTTTAAATCGTTTAGCTGTGTCTATTTGTAGAAGCATCTTTCTGTTCTGATACAATGTCATATAATTAAATGAGAAAGCACAGTTGTTGTAACATGCTCACACCCAAGAAAGAATTTCACTACTTACGATAGAAACAATGTGCGGGCACATACTGTAGTGCCCCACCTACATTCATTGATTCACACACTGAGAACACACCTGAAGCACAAACTCGCTCCTCCCACTTTGGGAATGTGATCTGTCTGCTTTTTCTAATTTCTACTATCAGCTCGGCAGCAGCTGAGGAATCGATTACGGTTTTCTGTCTCACCATCATAAATAAAGGAAATCTGAAGGACTAAAATCAGCAAGTTCTCATAAAGCAAATGTGCATCTAAAAAAGAGGTTTATGTGTTTTTGAATCAAAATGACCCTTTATCACGTCCAGTCCTGCAGACCTGAACATTCCCTTAGAAACGTAACACATCTGGGACTTGTTTTACAACCATTACCTGCCCACCAGGCGAATTGGGCGCGGCCCAAACTTGTCCATCAGGATACCGAGTGGCAGGGTGGTGGCACTGAGCAAGAAGGAACCGATGGTGAAGCCCAGATTCAGCATCTCCTCCTGGTCCACGCAACTGAGCCACTCCTCCACCTCGCCGGAGGAGGAGTTGCCAAAAGAGACGACGACAGACTCATTCACTGCGGGAGGGTTGATTAGAGAGGTGAGTCGTAAGAATATGTGCGGAGAAAGCACAAAATTAAAAAAATATTTGGAGTCTTTGGTCAAGAGATGATTAAGAGGACAAGTGGCTGAAAAAGACATATTTATATGTCTATATATGTCTAATAGTTGCCCTTTATTAGTAAATTATTTAAAAAAAGTGTTCCTCTGAAAATAACAGCTGGCAGACAGATGAAATCAATGACAAAGAGTTTGCAAACTTCTTGACTAAGGAGCCATAAAGGTTGGAAGCCACTGTCTTAACCCTTCTGTTCTGTTGAAATTGGCTTTACTTCATCATCATTTTGGAGTTGCAACACTAACCATTGTTTTCTCTTTTTTAAGTCCAATAGTCAGAAAAGTAGTGTATCTTCCCCTTGCTGCACGCTGGACTTGCACATTAGGAAAATAAGTGAGAATAAAGCATTGACTTTTACAATTAATTATATTAAGACAGATTAAGGAAGTATTTCATGTTTCAATGAATTTGTAACAATGTTTGGGGTCTATTAGAGCCAATAAGAGAAACTCCAACACATTAATTTGGGATTTGGGATCTTTAGTGCTGCATAAACCTTACTGTCAACAGCAACCACAAATATAGAGAATATGAAAATCCTCTGTGTGTGTCATGAAGTATCAAGGTGATGATGCTTTGTATGTTTTTGGAGCCATTAAAGAGAAACAAAGCAACACATCATTTGGTTGCGTGATGCAGAGCTGCTACTTTTACCTGAGCACAGGTGGGAGTAGAAGCCTTCCCTCTTCAGCATGATGAGTAGGGAGCCCCAGCCAAGCAGCACAGCCGAGCACAGCAGGTTTTCAATCACTGCTGTCACAGCCATCCACCAGCGCCTCCTGTAGGCCTGGAGGAGAGAGGGCGCCATCGCTGCTACTCTGTGACCAAGGGGGACGAGGAGGGAGATGTGAGGAGGGAGGAAAGGAGGAAAACAATAATTAAAATGAGCTGTCATCTTAGAAATTGGATGAGCGCAACTGTGAAATGATTAATCAAATACAAAAAACACAGCAAGAGCTTATTGCTCTTGCTGTGTTTTTTGCAACATGGAGTTCTTGATTAATCGTCAAGTTTTAGTTTTAGTTAATTGTGAAAAATGTCCATACTAAGTTCCAAGAGCTCAAGACGACGTCTTCAAATGTTTTGTTTTGTGTGATCAACAGTCAAAAACACAAAGTTATTTGATTTACTATGCCAGCAGAGTAAGAAAACAAGCAAATGTTCACATTTGAGAAGATGCAAACAGACATTTTGCCATTTTTGCTTAAAACCACTTTTATTCCATTGTCAAACTTTTTGCTGCTTATTTTTCCCATTCATTGACTAATTGTTCACAAAACACAAACAACGACACAATAAAATGACCATGAAACTCAACAGCAAGCATGAGATGATTCATGACTACGTGACTAATCTCCCTTTAAAAGCTGCTCCAAAGTGAGTCTAAAAGGATCCCAGTCAGGATCTATTTTGACTTCTGTGGACAAGAAGTTCCACATATTGGTGCCCAGCACAGACAAAAATCATCTGCCCACTGTAGCATTTACAAAAGGTCACCTTCATCTTTCACTCATCATGTTTTCTTCACTGGGGAGACCTGACGCAGTCCCTTGAGACGGGACATTTCTCTCAGTTTGCCTAATGAGTCCTCATGTGACTAGTCATTGTTTTGTAAATCCCAGTTGGGCACCTGACACCTTGCTCTTCATTGTCCTCAGAAATCCTCCCACTGTGCTGTCAACACAGCAGCTATTTCACCCTTGATTTTGACCGGAGGCAACAATGCAGAGCACTCGATGGGACTGCTTTTGTTCTTGAAATAGGGATAGCATCTTAAAAGGGTGACATTTCCATGCCAAAGCAGTTCAATTCAAGGTGTCTTTCAACAGCATGCAACCAGTTTGTCTGAGAATCAAGGATGCCTCATTAAGCAGAACAAGTAACAACATGAGTTAAAAAAGCACATGAAGTATTTTTTATGTTCCTTTTTTTAAAACTGCAGTTCTATTGTGTTCCTGAGAGTAATTTTGAGCCATTTTTCTTTGCCACATTTGCCATTTATACCTTTGTTACAACTAGTTTGCTCTAAATGCGTGGATTGAATGCAGGGGGTGGAGAGAGACAAAGGGGCACCTCCACTGCAGATGCCGAATTTTCAGCCGCCTGGAAGAAAAACAAGCACCGCCTGTATGTTAACCACGATGCAATGATGACGGAGCAAAACCCAGAACAAGAAGCAGCTTCCAGCAACAATCCGTACCCACATCTGGCCTCACAAGACAAAATCTCTTCTTCTCTTGTCTATATGACATACAGCCTCGATAGTTGATTTTATTTGGTGTCTCTTTAATATATATATTTTTTTCTCCCTCTCTTTTTAATTCTTGCTGCTGTAATGAGTAAATCCCCCCTAACTAAGTCTTATCTTATCTTATCTTATCTTGCATACAGCAGCTATAGGATAAAGTGCTTTCTGTGCCTCCTGAAAAACACTGAGATCTCCTCTTTTACAAACTTTGATGTTATGGTAATGACATTAACTTATGCTGTAGTTGGTGGTCTGTTGAGTTTTCAAATTGGTGTGCTTGAGACAGCAGTAATGCCAACTTCAATGTTAATGTTACTTCCATAAATTTCATCATTTGATTCATCAAGTTCTGTTTTTTTCATGACTTTGCACTGGCATGTACACCACAAAAAATGGTAGAATTGAAATGAAAGTAACTTTGAGTAATTTATTAACCAGGATTTTTTTTTTTTTTTTTGAGTAGAGATTTTCAGTACCAGCAGTACCCACCACTGCTGCTATTAATGGGTCAAAAGTGCGTCATGAGTCAGCTTTTAAGTAAACAACAACGTCCACAAACAAACTGAAACTCATGACGATACTGACCAAACAATGTCAGGTTAGTCATGACCACCTGGAAAGGACACACACACAAACACACACACACACGGAGCGGGTTTTCACCACATCAGAAGACATTACAGGGACTTAAATTCATTTCCTGTAGACTTACTAACTAAATCTTACCTAAAACTAAGTCTTCACCCTAAAATGTAATGATTGACATTATGAGGACTTGCATTTTGTCCCCATAAAGAACACAAGTCACCAAAGTGTGACTGTGAAAATGTCCTCACAACATAAGTAATAATGTATGTCAGGACAGGTCACCGGTCACTCTAACCTGTGACATGAGTGACCAACACAGAGAATCCAGTCATCCTGACAGGATCTCACACACACACACACACACACACACACACACACACACACACATCTGGAAAACATCTATGCAAGAGACAGCGATCCAAATATAACCAGCTATTCCATTTGGCGGAGAACCAGAGAAGACGTGGAACGGAACAGAGGGAGCAAAAGGCTCAGCCACTTGATTTGAGGAGACACGGGAGGGAGGGGGGTCTGCAGTCAAGGCCTCAAACAGGAAACTCTTTTAGTAGTTTCTAATGAGGGCATCTCTTCAGCGTGTGTGCGTGTGTATTGTATGGGAGAGGGAGAGGTGATCTAATGGGACAGATTTGTCTCTGCGTATGTGCTTATGAGGCGTGCATGTAATGGGATTATCCACAGCCCACTGAACTGCCTTTGTGCTGAAAGAGAGTTTGAAAAAGGGGGATTTCTATGTAACTGACACCCCATGCTGAAAACCCCTTCAGCATGCACACACACACTCCCCAACTCTCAGCAATTTTGCGACAGAGCAAGACGACGCTCATTCACTCAAATATTCCAAAACTCTAAAACTGTCAATCAACTAATTGATTAATCGACTAATCTTTGCAGTCCTAATGGAACTATATCGCAATATTGACAAAGTTCAGACAGTCTTTCCCCAAATTTTGTCTTTTTAACATCTGAGTGATAAACTTAGGTGAATCCGAACCCTTTAAAACACCAAACAATAACACAAACTAACCGATGGAGGCAGCGATAGATCAGCGAGTGTTCTCGAGTTAAAATTAATGTTTTTGTGAAAGGGGTTTGGTGGCTTTGAAGACAACATAGATGATATAGCGGTGTCGGTTTCTGAGTGGAAAGGGTTGTTTCCAGCAGCAGTTCATAGCTTAGCTTCCTTGCCGCAACCTACTGTGGGTAATAGGAAGTTGGTAGAGGGCAACGTCTGAGGTATATCATTTAGTGGACGAGCAGGACAGTAAGTCGGAGAGAATAACGGTAGACATCGGTGCTGTCTACAGCTAAAATAGTTTCACTTTTTGCCGCCTTCAGCAATGGAATTTACAACCAGATGTTACATAGCTCCTTAACACAAGTAGCAAACATAGCCGATCTGGATAACGGGAAGCTAACAACATTGGTGCAACAACAACAATTACATGGGTCAGAGTTTGAAATCCTACTGAGACAATACAGAAAAAACTAAGTGAAGTTCTCCTGTCTCTATCCATGTTGGAAATGAATGAATGACTTTACGTTTTGAAGGCAATTTAACATGAATTTGAAGTTTGCAATAGAATATTAAGAGAAAGCATTTTGTAGCTACATGCATTACCAGATTAGTTACAGAAAATAACCAACATGATAGAATTTTTTTTTCCTACTGTTCAGAAGGTGTTGTTTGCCTTAAACTATGTAAATACAGCATGAGTACCTCATACAACCCCACTTTGAGCAACCCTGAAGTATCCCTTTAACTAATCATTAACCGTGGTGCTGTGGTGACCATGACTTTGAAGGCAGGGGCTCACTACAGCAGCCCAAAAAAACATGAACGTCTACATTTTAATGAGTTAACTGAATGAGTAAAACTGGTGAAGCTAATCAGGCTTTCAGTACTCTTTTAAACTCAGGTGTAAATCCACATTTATGAGCTGAATGTGCTGCTGCACCATTAATCCTCTCCATGTTCCCTCTGTCTGACCAACAAAAAGATGCAGTCACATTAAGTGCAGAGCTACTCTCAGAACTGTCCACATCATAGAAACCAGGACGTTAAGGTCATAAAGAGTTAGTTAATGTGTTAATCCTGCAGAACGGACAGACAGAACAGCCTTTCAAACATGAACAGGCAGAGTCCATTAAAGTCCTAAGTATAGAGACGACTGTCACATGGATTGGATTTGCTGTGGCTGCAACACACAATAAATACACATCACATTCACAGTCACTGCTCAGGATGTTGAAAATGCAACATGGAGCCGTGCCTACTCCGTGCCACGGAAACAGACTGCATGGCTCTGTAAGAAGGGCCTGGTATCAGTTACTCCTCAGTGTGTGTTTGAGCTCAGGTTGTAAGACCACGTGTGACTGATGCACAACACGCAAGTCATGCAAGTTCAGATCTGGACTGCTGCCTCCACCTCTACTTCTGCTTATCACAAACGCTTCCTCTCTGCTTCCCGCCGTTTTCATGCTGCTCATTACTGCAGCAGTTACTTGGAAACCGCCGCGTTGTGGAGAACAAACTGACAGTTATTGCAAGACGTCAGTGACGAGGCCAACACACAACAAAGACTTGCAAACAAGCAAAAGCATGAAATGGAAATGTGTTTTGAGGGTTGGCGGACACTTGTGAGCCCTTGTCATAACACTGTGAAGTGTGTTTGTGTGTGTGTGTGTGTGTGTGTGTGTGTGTGTGTGTGTGTGTGTGTGTGTGTGTGTTTGGCAGAGCAGGTGAAGTCTGTACTGAGAGAAACACCATATAAGGAAGCTGCTTCCTGAAATACCTGAGCAGGGCAGCAGCTGCATGATGCAATGTTGCCATGACTAACTCCACTTTTATGGCCATGGATAGTTTTGGTATTTATAGGGGAGGGGGTTTTGTTATGTAGATTTTGGACTATTATGGTTAAAACAAACCTTTTCTTCTGCTTCTGCATTAAAGATTTGACTTGAATTCATCACGTGTCCGGCTTTCTTTCAAGTCTTGGTGTTGCTGCTCCCATCCAGCCCTGCTCTTTTTTCCCCGCGGGGCTGTTTCTGACCTTGACCAGCCATGTTTATCAACCTCTGCAGGACATAAAGGACCGCAGGGCAAACTCTTTATCCTCACAAGTTTCCGAGAAAATAAACCACGCACTCTAGGAGCCTCTGTTCCCCGAGGAGTCCAAAAAACGCAACCCCCGAGGCTGCCCGGCCGGCCAGCAGCTGTCTCTCCGCGGGCATGACCTCAGCCCGGGGTCCGGTTACCGGCCCGGCAGGGAGGCCGCTGAAAAGACCCGTCCCGCAGCAAGTTTGCTGCAGCGTTCACGTGCTGTCGGAAATGTTGTAAGTATGAGGTCAACTACATGTTTAAGGCCCCCAGAAAGTGGTGTCCCGTCACATGTTTCCTACGATACCACACCTGCCTACAGGTGATCACTGTCAAGAACATAGCAAAATATATTCATAGTTGTGCAGGAGTGATTAATCATTTAATAAACAGAAATTAATTATCAACGATTTTAATGATTTGATTATACATTTATGTTATTTGAGAAGCAAAAAAATCAAACTTCTGCCAGCTCTTGCTTCTCACATGGTAGGATTTACAGTTTTTCCTGTTTTGCTATTTTTGTTTTGTTTTTTAAATCTCTGTAAATTGAATATATTTGGATTTTGGATTGATGGTCAGAAAAAAACTGTAAAGAGGTGTCACTTGGTTGGACTCTGGGGAAATGTGATGGACATTTTTCACAATTTTCCAAAGGGATATTTTAATCAGTAACAACGATAATAGTAGCAGCCCCAATTTGAGATAATTTTTGGTAATGAAACATGTTATAAACTTACTGTCACTGTAATTATCACCACCTCAAAGTTTGTCTGAGTGGCCACATGAAAGACAACCCACTTCAACCACATCATTTCTTGCAAGCTTCTTTACTCCAAGCGTATTTTCATAATTTAAACAAAATCACAAAAGGTTTTCTATAAGACATGACTTTCATGGGTGTCCATGAAGGCAACAAAAAGCTGTATTTCTTTATCTGACAAACCCAAACGTGTGTGCGCCCGCCGCCTCTGGCTAAAATTGTCATAACGTCTAAATTAGAGTTTAATTGAACATATGTGTCCAATGAGCTCATAGTTTTACAAACAGGTCGAAGCATCGTGATAAATGCCCTAAAGCAGGAGTTTCACCACCACTCAGGAGAAGACGAACACAGGAACTTCTATTAAAAGCGCGAGCTGCCTCCCCTCGCGCGCTCACTCTGTGGTTTTTACTGGCACTTTCACCTTTTCTGTGAACGCCCAGACTTTCAGCCTTTTTCCCCCCAGTACACACTTCCCCTGGTTTCACATCCTCTGGGCACAGATTGCCTTTTGTATGGAAACGTTGTCAAGCCTCCACTCCATGCCACGTGTGGGTAAGAGCAGCCGGTTCGTCCCGCCGCAACTCTGCCGGACTCCAGTTAATACTACACTTATTAATGTACAGCGCAAACAGAGGGAAACTTAACGGAGATGCCCGTTTACTTACTTGATTTGGATGTCTTCTCAGAGAGGAAAAATGCTTGAAATGTTTCCTTTATTTGTTGCTGACTGAGTGAAAAAATGAAAGTCTTCTCAGCTTCTTGTTGACTCTTTTATTTCAAAAGGCGGCGGGAGCCCGAATTAAAACCTTTTTCCTTCTCTGCTTCCTTTTCTGTCCTGTGGAGGTTTCGTTAGAGTCCTAAAGACTCCACATTTCTTTTCTCTCTCCGGTTTCATTACAGACTCCCCCTCTTTTTCCTCCTAATTTGACTTCTAATTCCCTCCCTCTTTTTCTGTGACTTTCTAAGTCACCACCCTGCTGCCTTTATTCGCCACTCCACAGGACTAATGTCTCCACTCCACTCATTCAATGCAAATGTACGACACAGAGCCTGCAGCTGGGGACTCCAAAACGCTTTTAAAACAAAAGAAATGTCCCTTAAAATGAGTTCTGCATCAAAAATGCAGCTATAGCTGGAGTATTTCAAGCAATTATTAAAACAAAAGAGACCTTTATGACACCACCAAAAAGTTTAACTACCTGTTGTCAATTATCAATTAAACATGTTACATGTTAAAATACATACTGTGCCCCATCAAGAAATCCTCTATATACTCTTAATAGACATGTATACATACATTTACTGTACATAACCACCCACTTCACCGATAAAAGTAATCTATTACTTTACCAATTCAATATTTAGTACACTCCGTAGTACACAACAGGATTCTGAGATGTGTTAAATTCACTGTTAGTAAATAAAGTATGATACTCACATTCTGACGTGATAATCATGTTTAAAAGATAAACCGTGTGCTACAGCTATTGTGGCCTGTACTTTTTGCACAGTTAATACACAATAAAAAAAAAATACTTTTAGAAGTGTATAGAGCAGTGCTTTCACCCTGTTTACATTACGGACCAAAGCAAATTGTGTGTTTCCTCTTTGCCTGACAAACTTATTGAGTGCATCCCTCATAAAATTGGATGTGCACCTTGTTGACATTCATGTCTACTGGCAGTCTTCTTCCTCGTCTTTGTCAGGCCACTGCGGCATTCTTGGCACATCACCAGCAACTGTTGATCAGAGGAAGTGTGCAAGAGCTTCCACTTTTAAATCACTGTAAAAAACTCACTTCTACAGTTGTGCTTTCAAGTGGGTCTTTTATCTTTTTACTCGCTGAACTTATTCAATGTTTTCTTCCTTTATGTTAGAATTTTTTGTATTATAAGTTGTTCTTTTACTTGATTGATTTCTATCATTTTTTTTTGTAAATCTTTTTGTAACCATTTTGTGAAGAGTGCAATATAAATAAAGTTCATTGTTATGATTATTATTAGAAACTATTGGCAGGAATGTGCATTGAGTCACATGTGTCCTCATGCATATGTGTGAAAACAAATAAAATGGGGATCTACTCATAAAAACATTGCTCCATAGCGCTTCTAGTGGGCAAAACTCTACAGAATTCCTTTAAGATCAATGTTTCTAAGCAAACGACAGTTACTGTGAGTTCAGGATAACCGTGCAGTGAAGAGGTGGCACGACTGCACACAAAGTCAAAGGAAAAACATGATTAGAGTCAAATTCTCCTGGATGTGCTGCGAACTGACATGAAGACATGTCCACACGAGTTGAAATGTTTTAACTTGAAGAATATGCACCTATTTGTGAATCTGATAAGAGGAAAAATGAAACAGACTGGAGGGAAATAAGAGAAAGAGCTGAACCCAAACACACCATCTGTGTCAGTGCTAACAAGATTACAGCTAACATGCAGTTGGGACAGCGGCAGTTTGGAGTGAATAAATAGGCTACAATCAGTCCAGTGGTCAAATTCAGGTGAATGATTGATAAAGTCAAAATGACTTTATGCTTTTATGGATGGGAAAGCTTTGTCACTGATCAGAATACTTTTGTTTACATGGGGACATCAGGTGACTTGACTCCACCATGTTGGAAATCCAGTGTGTGGCTTTTAAGCAATGCCCCTGCATTGAATTTGTGTCTGGTCTTTTAAACACATGGGCGCAACTAATTAAAGACACAAGTTATTGAGACCATTGGTAACAAAGTATAAAACATCTCAAACTGAAAATGATGCTCTTCAAAGAGAAGCGACAAGCAGAGAAGTCAGTCAGTTTGAACATAGTGTAGCTCATCAGCTTATATCAGCTTAACGTTCAGTTTCCATCTTTATTCCTTTCTGGCAGCTGAGCTCCAGTAATTCTCTTGTAATTCTGGTTTCAGTACAAAAGCTTTAGTCCTGCTTATTCACGGTGCTCACAGCACAAAAGAAAATCTGCACCCTGCTGGGCTCTACAGGGAAGTGTCCAGTTTTCCATTTCAAACATATAGCAATTTGCCATAGGTGGTTCCTGAGTCGCAGCTGTACAGTCGGTCATAAAACATTTGTTCCAGCTGCAGGAGCAAATCTAGGAACTCTGGGCCCCAATTTCTTAATAAAATAATCCTGTTGGAATTTCAGTGAGCTCTCTCCAGCTGTGGGCACCTGGAAATGCCACCTTTAACCCCACCTGCAAACTGCGATGTCCTTGAGAACAAGTCAGGTCAATTTATACTCAGGTTGGCAATGTGCCGCTGAACTTACCCCAGAGCGGGGAGGCCTGATAGAAATATGTAGCTGGGTGATTATACACAGAGAAACTCCTCTGCAGCATTTCACCACAACAGGCGTCCATTAATTAATACCTTTATGAAACGCTCAATGTCTGAAACAAGCAGTGGCCACCATGGCTGAAAGTTAAAGACAGTAAAAAACATACTAGTGGCTCAGGGTTATGATGAGCAAAGTTCAGGGACATGGTTACGAGACTATGAAGGTTTCTAAACCCAATATCTTTGCAGCTGTTTTGCAAATGTTACATTCAAATTTCTCGACCATGTTTGTGAAATGCATGCATGCCATTAATACATTAACACCTAATGCTTCCCATTGGCTCCAAAACACCTTTAGCTCCATCAAGGTCTATTCAAGTGCAAGATTTTCACTTAAAATGACAAGTCAGCACTTTTTCCCCTTCAATATAGTGTCTCAGTGTCATACATTTCTTCAAATGTACTTCTCATGTGGAGTCTGTATGTTTAACTCATCAGACTCTCACACACTCAGCAGCAATGTTACAGTTTTCTTGTCAACGTCACACTTGCTCCTCAGCTTTGACCCAGTTTTTTTTTTAAATATGAGGATGGAGCAACATGCCAGAAACCAGACTTTAAACCAGCCCATCAGAAAGGTGAGTGTGATGTTACTGATTTCCATCAGAACAACTGCTTATTCAAATCTACAGTCATGTCTGAGGCTTTATTGCATTGTATGCTATTGGATTTAAATTCATTCCTTATATTTAAATGTATAGGCATCTTCAAGCCCACAGTTAGTTTTTCTCCTATTAGGAGTCAGACACCGATTCCATTTTGGTTTTCATGGTACTCAGCAAGGAAAACTTGCAAGAGATGCGAATTTTGGACTCTTGATAGAGGGCTCCATCTGCTGGACAGGCAGCAGAACTGACCAAGGTCAAGTTTCATGTGGGCCCTCGCTCTCTGTAAGTCATAGAAAAGCCCAAAGAAGTCATTGATCCAAATGCACCATTTATTTTATCTCGCAGCCATTCAATAATGTGTGTGTGTGTGTGTGTGTGTGTGTGTGTGTGTGTGTGTGTGTGTGTGTGTAATTCAGAAAGTTTTATTTACATTGGTTTACTAATTTCTACAACAGCTGAAAGCTACTTGTGATATTTTTGTGTTCACGGATATGGTTTTTCTGTATCATAGGGAGGTCAGAGGTCAGGTCAGCTTCAAAACAGCATCGGTGTGTTTCTCATGGACATTTCAGCCAGGTTGATGCTGGATTTAACAGCAGTGTATCTTCTCAGTGTGAATGATGTATGTAATGATTGGGGACACATTCGGGATAAACACAAGGAAATCACTCAACTGCAAAATGTATTAACAGAGCTTCTTCATGCAGCTATATTGATTGAGAAATGTTCATTTCAAATAGTTATGCTGAGACTGTGGGCAGCAATCACAAACTGTCTGTACATACTGTTCACACTGAGCGCACTAGTGGGGTATCAAAGCCACTAATTTGCTGCCAAAAACTGGTACCAGAGCCTGCATGCACAGACACGGAAACACCCTCTGATTCTTCTCCACAGATGTCTCAGAACGAGAGATTTAACAAATTGTTTTATCACCATGAGCGACAGACAAACTTTGGACAAACAGTGAGGAGTCTGATGAGTTCAATGAGGACATCTGACATCCATGAATGACTCTGAATAGAGTGAGATGGACTGTACAGCGAGCATGTTTTGACTGATTCACAGATGAATCTGCATGTTAGCATGACTGTGACAGGACTCTGATTTGTCTATTTTAAAGCAATCAAACTGTAAGAACCATCATTCTTAAATGAGGTTTTAGTTTGTCACAGTTGAGTGGAGAAAGAAGTACAGAGGCTCCTCTACGGAGGACCCAGAGAGCCCTGCAAGTATTGCAATGATTAACATGCAGGTGGTCAAGTCCTGCAAAGAATTACTCGAATATTTTACAAATAAATAAGTGCATCACAAATAGACAAACACAAATTTTAAATAGAATAAATCAAACCCTTAAAAAAAAAAGAGAGATTATGAAGCTATTTGTTGCTATTTATTTGAACAAAATGTAGAAGTAATGCTAAAAATTTAGAGGAGATGAATTCCAACAATAAATTGATTAAAGCAATTTGTAAATAAATTTAAGAATTTAAAGTTGATTTATATAAATATATATAAATTTATAGCTGTAGATTGTTTCCATGAGACAGATGAATAAAGAGCAGAATTTACCACGAGATTACAATTTTAACTAACTCATGTGCTAACAAGAGAAATTCGAAACTACAATACAAAAAATGCATCTCAAAAAAAGCCCCAGGATTCAATGGAAATTATAATAAGGTTTGAATTAAGAAACATTTCTATCAGGAATTCATTCATTCATTCATTCATTCATTCATCTTCTATACCCCTGATATCCCTTTCGGGGTTGGGGGGGGCTGGAGCCTATCCCAGCTGCAGGAATTAATTAAATCTGTAAAACAAAAAAAAAAAAAAAAAAAACCCATCATCAAAACTCCAGATGACACATTTTTACCTGACGATGATAAACAATGAAAACTGGCTCCCTCATCTCAAACGGGACATCTTGTATTTAGCCATTTTCAAGCTATGTGTATTTTGATGGTGGAGCACAGATAAATAAGCATCATTTTCTCTGCTGGAAGTCACATTTTTTATGCAGCAGACAAGGAACCCATATCTTGGGAAATAACCCAAAACCCCTGAAACACAAAAGTACTTATCACATTTAGAAAGAAGCGTAGCTGCCAAACACTCCGAAACGGATCCCTCACTCATACATTCCTCCCACTGAGGCACTTTGACCTACTCTCACAACTTATTCAACTCAAGAGATGTTTGTGGTTTCCGAGCATGACATGCTTGTTTTATAGTTTCGAACACTTCAGTGAGTGTAGCGGGCACTTTTCCATGGCAGATGTTCCGACGTGTGAAAGCAGGAAAAGCTCAGGTGAAACAAATTTTGCTCACGATTACTCGGTTCCATCCAGTCTCTTCGTAATCTAAACCATGTCAGTGAGCCAGCTCGACCAGGAGCCGAGAAATAGCTCACCTACAAGGAATCCAGTTATTTTTGTTCCACGTTATCAATTATCTGTGTTTTTGCTGCATTCAAGTTGCATGGGATATTTAAAATGTTAACAGTTTAAGAGCACCATCAAGATGTATGTATGGCTGCATTCACGTGGTCCTCGTGTGGTTCTATTTCCTGGAGTCGTTCTTCTGATTTTGGTGTTTTCTTGAGCTTTTAAGCTGGAATATGGAAACAACATGGATGCTACGAAGAGGATGTGTTTTATTTTCACTTTTTAAAATAATCTAGATCACTCTACATGGAGGGCAGCTGACGGTTACAACATAATACCGTATTAGAAATTACATCTGGGTAAAAAATTGCTATACAGTACGTGACTTAATAAAAAGTTTCTTACCATCAACCGAACATTTACTTTCGTCCACCATGTTTCTGTGTTCATCAGGTCAGTCAAGTCAGAAAGTCGATCGCTAGAATTTTTGGACACTTTCTGAGGTGTTTTTCCAACTTGAGGGAGTGTTCGTGTGAATTTTCCGTCAGGAACTCATTTTTGTGATTATTCCAACACCACATGAAAGCAGAGTATGATACAGGGTTGATCATGTGTGGGTTGAAATACTCTGCACTGATAATATTACATCATATCCATTAAATCTGAGGTTAATTATACTGAACAATGGTCTTTGGCTCATTTGAACCTTCCGTATTTGTTTGGTTTTCTGATATTTCCATATAAGTGAGTGCCAAGCTGGATACATCTGGAGCTCTCAGAAAAGTCAGAGCCTCCAATCTGACGTGAGCGCAACATTTTCCTGCTATCACATGCAACATTGTCCAATGTGAAAAAGGTCTATTGTGCAAGCTGGTTGACTGTCATGACTTCCTATGACACTGGAACAGAACAGAGCCATCATTAATGTTAAGAGTAACACCTGTAAAAGAAAGTCTGCTGTGAAAAAGGCTCATTATTTCAGGAGCTGTGATAGTTTTCTACTCTCGCCAGCCAACAGACTGCACTTTTGCTTTTCTAATTGCTTGAATGAAAAACACCAGTGCTGACAACAAGGAACAAAAATATCTGAGCTAATCAAGTCTGCAGATCCATTCCAAAGCTTTTGGCTTTGATAAGTAACCTAATTTGCAGACTTTCTGATTGGCTTTATGGGCAGTGGAGCTTAATCAAAGCCCGATGAATCCAGACGCTCTGACAATGCAGCCACAACAATAACGCTACTATGTTTGACTATAAAAATATATCTCAATATGAATGCACCATTTGTCTTTCTGTCATAAACAGCAGGGATTTTGTTATGACGCCTACTGTGTGTGTATTTGCCAAAAAGTTTTCACTCTTAAGGATCACTTAGGTGCTTTTTGGCAAACTTCAGGCAAGCATTCATTTTTCTTCCTAGTGAGCAGTGGTTTCTGTCTTGGTGCCCTGCCATGAATCTTATTTTTCTCCAGTTTCTTTTTGATGCCAGACTCATGAACACTGACCGATGCCAAGGACAAAAGAAGGCTACAGACCCTTGGATGTTGAAACAGGGTTCTTTTTGACTTCCTTTGTGATTTCTGTACTTTGCTCTTGGAGGGATTTTGGCAGGATGATGAGTTCTTGGAAGATTCACTACTGTCCCAGAGTCTCTCCACTTGTACAGTATGTTGTTGGCTGGGATTCACTGGAGTCCTGGAGCTTTAGGAAAGATTTTGGACAAAGTTCCAGACTGACAGGCGTCAACATCATCCCACTGGAGATGCTGAGGTATTGTGTTTGATCGTGACATGACACAGTTCTCAAACCTGCGCTGATGGCTATTGGCTTGGTAAAAGTCAAAGTTTCTCAGATGTGTAATGGTCAGGTCTCCAAACCAGACAGGCAAGAGGCACCAAATACTGTAATATTTTCTCAGACTCCCACGATCTGACCAATCTCAATGTGAGGCAATGGGAATGTGAAGTTAACAGTTATGGGAACACATCCACATTTGGAGAAATGTGCTTATTTGCATTCTTGCTGAGAGGAGGTCAGTATTACTTTTATATCTGTTTGCTAAATGTAAGGCAAGCAGACATGTAGCTTAGCTTAGCATAAAGACTGGAAACAAGCAACAGCTAGCCTGGCTCTATCTGAACATCTCTTAGGCTCGCAAACCAAACCAAAGATGCTATTTTACTATTTAACAAGGATTTATATGATAATATCTACAACTTCATGAACTTACAAAATCCACCTACCTGTCCCTCTAAAAAACTAAACAAATACGTTGAGTCTTGTTTGTTTAATCTGTACAAAAAGTGCAAAAGTCTTTATGCTAATCTAGCCAGCTGCTGGCAGTAGCATGTTTAGGCCTATCGTACAACCATAAGCGTCAATCTTCTCATGTGAGTCTTGATAATATAGTGAATAAGCATATTTACCCAAAATGTCAAACCATTGCCTTAAGTTTACATATAACATGCATTAAAATGGGTTACAGAAGCATGAACTATCTGTAAATTGAAAACATTTTTACTATGAATATAATACCCAAAAGTGTTATCATAGATCTCTCATTACTTTGTGTGTGTGTGTGTGTGTGTGTGTGTGTGTGTGTGTGTGTGTGTGTGTGTGTGTGTGTGTGTGTGTGTGTTTCCAACTGACCTGAAGCCCCTTTAAAAGCAGCCCTGTGATGCGGCTGCTGTTTGACATAGGGAAATTCCACCTTATTAGACCTAATTATCATTCTTCAATCTGTTTCTACTTAAATAAGGTCCAGACAGCAATCAGTGAATGCACGCACACACACACACTCACACAGACACACACACACTCAAACTCAATGTGGTCTTAATTTTCATTAATGTGGGGACGGTTGGTGCATTGGCAGGGGAGCGGGTGAGTCTCACGGTACCTGAAACATAAAACATATCTAATCCCATGATTCCATTAGCAGAGGGACATAACACATCATTCTTCTCAGCTCAAAACTACACACAGGTGGTCAAACACTCACAGCTTCTCCTCATGAGCCACTAATAGTAACGCTCACAACTCGCCACAGGAGGGCAACAGAGGCATATAAAAACAGCACGGTGCTACTTTTTACAAGAGCAGTCTATTTAACCTCTTTAACTACTGGCCAGTTATTTAGGAAACAGTACTGTGGGCTGAAACAAAAGCATTTCCACTGAGGTTATTTACCCCCCGGCAAGACTTGGAGCAGGAGCTCTCTCCTTAATCTAATCCAGTACTCCCCTCAAACACAAAAAACAAAGCATGAATACATCTTTTTGACACATCTACTCAGTTCCAGCCTATTGTTCCCTCCAGTAACTTGGAGGCTTTTCTATGCGTCTCAGTCTCACAGCTATATACTGTTGCCTTGTCCAACTTGGAACGTATTTTCCCATTATTCTTCATTACTCTGATTCTGCCCAGTATCTCATCAGTTGTTTTACTGCATAGCTTCATACATCTGTGGGTGCGGCCAGTCCATCCTGTAAGATTAATGGACTTAAATCAACCCAAAAGCAGTCCCAACACACAAATGCATGCCTGCACATTATATCATTTATTGAAAAATAATGGCCAAGGTAAGAGCTAAACTGATGACAGATGACTTCAAAATAAACTGAAATGAAAATAATTTGAATTCATTTTAATTTCAGTACCTTCAAATTTCTCTCATAAAGTCTACACCGGTAATTTGATACAGTCTCTGTGTGAGGTTAACTCTATTCATCAGCTCATCTCCAAAACCACACATGCACTTAAGGCCGACAGTGTTGCATTTGTGTCATATCATTTAGACTGTAACTACAAGCAGCTGTGTGGGAAAAAAAACTTAAATTTCTGAATCTAACTTTGTACAAAGAACAAACCACTGGCAACAAGGTTGCAAAGCCACCATCACTGACTGATTAAATGAAATATCAGCACTAATGCAGTCGATTCAGCTGATTTAAAGGTGGGGTCATTCTAATCCAATAGGCTTTTGTTAAATTCAGCACATATTTCCTCACGGCCTGCTAGCTGTCCGTTCTTTGTACGTGTTGAAAACAAATCCTGGCTCTGAAAGTGTGAAACAAACAAAGTGGCTCAGACCGAGCCATACAACAGCATTCCAGCTAATCAGTTCGCTGGACTCGTTAACAGCATAAGTTAGTATCTGTTGCGGTTTCCGAGTTCGGAGAGACCTCCCAGAGTTGAAAGGCTTGAAGATGGATGTGGAGGTTTCTCTATTTCTGCTTGATGGGTGAGTGTTGCTGTGTTTTGTTGATTTAATGTTTGTGATTTGTGTGTCAGTAAAGTTGAATTACTCACATTACCACCTTACTTTCCAGTTTTGCAAAAATGTGCTGTTATTGTGATGTTAGCAATAGTAGCAGGAGAGTTGTGAGCATCGCTGTCTGGAGCTGGTGTGCTGACTCTGGGAAACAGTCCCGTCCTCTCTGTTCGCTGCGCGTCCGTGAATTTGGGTGACGTAGCTGCTGAAGGAGCACTGAAGGGTGGGGTGTATTTGTTTGGGCGTTGAGCTCAAATATCAGCAATCTTTGTCCAGAATGGCTCAACCCACCTTTAAAAGGATGCCCTGCATGTGTCTGGTTTCAACTGCTGACAAACCACTAGAAAGACGTAAAACAACAGAAATACCCAATTTAGTCTATTGATGTTGGCAGTGGAGGTGACCTTGACTCTGTAACTTCACCACATGAAAGAGACAGCTAAGACCCCCTCCTTCGTATGGGACAAACACAACACTTAGTGTGCAGTAGCTTGACAGTATCACACACCAGGTGTTACAATAACATGAACCAAAAGTAATGTCTGGTGCAAATCAGGCTTTGATGTTAGCGGAAAGTAGCAAAGTGGAAGCTAGTTAGCTTAGCTTGGAAACTTCCACTTCCCGAGTGAAATACAAACTTGGTTCATACAAATACTGAATGATGAAGAGAACAGATGTGTAGGAACATGACCAGTGCTGTGTGGAAAAGGGGAAAAACAGCATCTTCTATCAGTGTTTGTAGGCTACATGGGGCTACGACATGCTCCAGTCAGTAGTGCATCACAGCTGCTGCAAAGACAAAGCTGAGCCATTCTCCCAAAATGTCGACAATAGCTGCAATATAGCTTACATTTTGCTACACAAAAGTGTAGAAAATTGAAAATTTTCTTTGACTTCAAAACTTTTTTGCATTATCAAGTATTACAGATCAAGCAGGCCCTGCGAGCCTTTGAGGCTCCTTTTCGGAGCGTGGAGCCAGGCATGCTGGCAAGAAAGATGTACAGATTTATTATAACCAAATAAGACTTTGGTCAAAATTGAAAGAAGATGTGAGAATGGAGTCCAGGTTGAACGTGGCCTGAGTTATACTTTGGACGGGCATTTGGACCTTCAGGGCATTTTGCATAGGCCCTGATTACCCTCCCTGCTGTTTCTCTGCACGCTCCTGCTCTGGAGCTCAATGGGCAGAGCATGGCATCAGCCGTTCTGTGGTTAGACTCCCACTGTGGCTCCTCAAATTGAAACTGTATGTTTGCAAAGTACCGAAAGACCAATAATAAAATGTATCCTCCAAATTGCTTATGGTGCATTTGTACCCTGTGAGGCGAGTAGGTGCCTAAAAGTAATTAGCACATTCATCGTTTTTTCTTCCTGCTGTCTGCAAACAACAGACACCACAGAGAGCACTACAAAATCAAAGAGGTCCCGCTGTGCCGTTGGGCCTGTGGGCCAATCAAATGTCTCCCTCTGGCTTGAATTATGACAAGAAGCTTTTTAAGCCACGGGCACGGAGTCAAAGGAACCCTGAGTGCGCATAAAACCAAGGCAGCACTAGTACGGGACAAGCATATTCGCATAAATATGAGATAATTACACGACAGCGTCACGACCGCCGGCGACAGCACATGATGGATGAGCCAGGGAAAGAAAACATGAACAAGGCGAGCGGAGAAAGAGACAGGGCTACTGGTGTAATACAAACTGTGGACGGAGGGATGGGAGTGAAAGGCAAAACAAAAGATGGATTGAAGGAGGAGAAGAGTGCGGTGAAGGTCTTAGCGTCTCAGGCCTCAAGAAGTACCCCTCTCCTCTTGCCCTTCTTCTATTTCTGCCTTTTAAGGCACTCCATAACTTCAAGTAGATAATGAGTGCCTTGAAGCAGGCTGAGTAAATCAGACAGAGAACAACAGAGGGGGAGAGAAAGGTGTGCGTGAGGGGGGGTGAGGGTGGATTGAGCGAGGCAGTGGGAAATAGTGGAAGGAAGAAGAAGATTAGAAGTGATAACAAATGAAGCGAGAGAGGCAGAGAGGGGATCTGAGCTGAGTGGAGATGCGTGATAAGATCTTGCATTAACTTAAAAGCATACTTTAATGAAACTCTACAGAGAGCTTTGGAGAGGGAGAGGCAAAGATGGGTCCCATGCAGGTTAGGAAAATACATATTCGTGGTACATGTTTATGAGTTCTTTGCATTTAATCCTGAATCCCCCTCTCACCATTCTTTACACTCATCACATTTCATTATTTACAGTCTGAACAGCCGCAGTTGGATTCCTGTCTTTCTTCAGCGTTCTTTTCAAAATGTGCTGCAGAGGAAAAACAGCACAGAAAAATGCTAAACTTGAATTTCTTCTCACTTCGAAGGAGCCTTGAGAGGGCACAGCAAATTCAGGACTCAAGGAGACCACGACCTCATCGCTGGGTTCAAATCAACAGTAATTGAGTCAACTTTGACCTTTACTGGTTTCACATGTGTCAGGGTGAGGGCCTCCTTATGCTTCAAACAACGTGCTTGTCAGGCTGTTGTTTTTCATTCTTCACACAACTACTTCATTATTCAAGTTAAGTCAGTTTTATATAGCCCAAAATTATAATTTACAAGTTTGCCTCAGAGGAATATGAACAGCACAGCACATCGTCTTTAGTTAGACTGATATAAAAAACTCACACACACACAAAAAACCCTTCAACAGGAAAAAACCGTCCAGTACAAACAAGCATGCAGAAATGTGAGCATGTATGTCGTATGTACGACCGTCACTTTATATGTTTATGAAGCGGCCGTCCAAAATTGTGAGCTGTTATCCTCATTTGTATGATTCACCATGTCAAGACTTCAGACACATGCAAAATATGCAGAGCTCTTGGAGAGAGCTCAGGGAGGCAGCATTGTGCAGTTCTGAGGTAACTATAACTGCATGCTTTATGCAGGCATGCAAACTTGTCACATTTAGTCAAAATTTGCCGTAGTGAATCCAAAACAGGTCACCTATGTGATTCCTGCAGAGCCTGCCTCAGCAGCTTCTACTGAAAGACAGTGGAGCGCAAACATCTGATGTTGTAGGTGCACATTTGGATATGCGTGCATTGACTGTCAATAAAAGGCAGCAAGTGCTGACAGAAAGGGAGCCAATCACTGAGCCCAGGCCATCGGTCTGTGACCTGATTTGTGGAGAAAGGCGAAATGAATTTGCCACAGTGATGCGTGCCTGCCAGGAAACTACAGAGAAGGCGTCAACTGAAAACCGAAAAATATAGTCAGAAAGGTGAATGGAAACAGGAAGTTGAAGCAAACATGCATTGCTAATTAACATTGTTAGCTATCCTGCGACAGTAATGTTACCAGTTTGATAACTACATAACCTAATGGTATTGGCTAATGATAGCTATATAATCGACCAGTACTCACTCACAGTGACAGCTAAGGTAACGTTAGCTAGCTAGCTAATTTTACATCATCCTTACATGTGATGTCCATCTTACTCCATGGGCCAGGTAAGCCATAACAGATTGGCACATTTACAAAGAACAATGGCAGTTACCAGGATGTAACTCGTCGTGCCCTTCAGCAGAGCGCACCAAATTGCGATCTTTCTCACTTCTTGCAGCAGACAATAAACACATGTTGATTATACAACAATGTATACATTAGTAACCTAAAACTGATCATGAGGGGTGTTTTTAGCTGCTAGTTCTTACATTAACTAGTCTAACATTATCCTCCAATCAACACGTTGGATACGATAACAAATGACAGACCAGCCCCAAACAGCAGAGGCATGTAACACAGTGGGGCTATTAGCAGCTTAACAGTTAGATATTCCCTCAGGTATTGGTGAAGACCACAGAGGGAAAAAGAAAGTGAATATTGAACTTAGATTAATCAAGCCCAGAAACATGACTCTAAATCAATGCTAATATAAAATAAGCTTTATCAGGTTGTAATGTGCCAGTGTTGTGTTTACAGCTTGTTGGGCTGTCCCCAAAGGGCCAAAAAAAATCCATCAAAGCACATTTGAAGCAGCCTTGAAATGCTCCATCCAAGCTTCTGCTTATGGGATCTTAAGCTGTGAACGCAACTTATTATAGAAAATCCAAACCATCATAAAATGACCCTCTTGCTGGCTTGGCTAACTGTAACTGCTGCAGTCTGAAACAACTCTATCTGAGCATCTCTGTGGTACAGTTCAATTTCCCACTTTTCAGTCACCCTTGCCTGTCAAAAATGACAACAGTCCATCTAATAGAAAACAAATAGCACCCAAGCTCCAAATAATAATCTCATGTGATGTCAAGGAAAAAGAAGTCCCATTCTTTACCCTATTCTAAGCTCTGTCTCTGTTTTACTGTGTTTCTCTGTATTTTGCTTTCCCATTCATTCGGCTTTCTGTCCCAAAACCACAACAGTTGTGGGAAATCAGTACCAGCTGTCAGCACTTTGATTTGATTGTAGAATGTGTCAATCAAGCCGGGGCACGTTGCGCAAAAACTAATTCTAGTCACTCGTTATTTCAGCTCCCACTGAGCTCTTTGCTGGGGGATTAATTTTGACTGTCACAGAGAACCAAGAATCCCAGGGCGAAACTGACCAGCTCATCTGATCTGCGTTCCATCCAGAAAGAAAACCAAACATGAAAGCACTAACTTATTCAAAACAACGTGTTCTGGATCCCTTTGAATATTCTTGCTCCTAGCTGTAAATACTTGCATGGCAGGGTTGCATGGCAGCTGTGCGATTATTTTTCTTTTAACATTCAAGATGTAAAAAGTGTCTGGATTCAAACTGCCAGCGCTGAGAGAAACAGAGAGTCAGCCTTGTTCCTCACTGTGGGAATCTCTCCTCTGGATATCTGTGGTGGTTCTGCAGGTTTGAGATGAAGAGTTCAGATCTCTGTCAAACATCAAACTGGTGTCACAAATAGGATGTGATTGAAAACCGCTCAAAACTCACTCATCTCAGACAGAGGAAAAAAAGCAAACTCTCTCTCCTTCTCTAAACTTTCCTTGCTTGCTTTCTCCTTGTCCGTCCTTCCAGGCAGACACAGGCATGCCTTGCTTGAGTTTGTTTTGGTCCAGTCTTGTCTTATTGCGCTCAAATGGTGAAAGACCAAAAAGGAATTAAAGAAAATAAAACTCAGACAGCGTGACGGAATGAAGAAATAGCATCATATTACCATGGGGTTTCTAAGAGGACCGTAAAAAGATATGCCCTGTGTACTTTCCATGCTTGGAACAGGAAGATATTTGGTTCTGCCTTATATGCTTTTGAAATGGTGCACTGTGGGAGAGGAAAAGAAAATGGTCCAGTGTTTGTGAGACTTTAGGAAAGCAAAGGAGGAAGCTGTGTGTTTGAGGAAATGTCTGTTGTGTCCTTGCAGGTGTGCATATACAATGTCGGGGTGTGAGAATAAAGTGGTCTGTGTGTCTCTGTGTGAGTTCTTTCACAATCATGTTTGGAGACAAAATGCTCCTTTATTCAGTGTTATAATGGAGAATGGCTGCGGAGATCAACACGACATACAGCATTAAATTTTACAGTTCGGGTTTTTGCTAAAGTTAGGTTAAAGGATAGCATTGTGTATTTTTGTCTAAAAATCCAATAAACTGTAAAGAAGGACAAGCTGTATGCATGAATGCAAATTGTAAATGTCAAATGCTTCCTTCTCTTTTCTGCTTTCCAGTATATTGCTTTCAACTCTTTCTGTGATCTGCGGAGATACATCCATAGACACGTTGTATCGATCAATGCAAAA
>JBBMOE010000085.1:726002-817428 GCA_037975065.1 Chaetodon trifasciatus
TTTGTGCTCCTACCATGGTTAAACAGGCTACATAGCTTAATGGTTTCTTTTTTTGTCTGTTTTTAAGATTGGAAGTCTGCAGGGTGGGTGGATCAGGAGGGTGTTTTTTATGGAAATTGACTGGATGCTCTATGCTGTTCCTGCCCGGCTCAATCTGCTCTGTGCAGCTCGATGCTGCTTCCATCAAACATAGACTAGGCAGGTATTTTAAGTGGAGCAGCTGCTTCTCTAACGCTTCTGAAATGTGTTGTGGTTCATCTGCTGGAATCACATGCACTGTCTAGAATGGCCGCGATCAGCTCCTTAGGTGGAATCAAGCCATAATGGTGGAAATTGTTTACTGCCACATTAACCATAAGTTAATATTGTAAATCAAGGCTTGTTTGGGACTTTGTTTCAGCACATGGTCAGGTAAGACTTCTGTAAGACCTTAACACCTGTGCAACCACACACGAACATCCTCCCATACAAACCATTCAACCAGCAGATGAATGAACACCCAGTCCCATTTTCTCCCTAATTGCTTTTGAAAACATGTCGAGGAGCAGAGCAACATGGGGAATGACAGCTCCCGGTGTTTTCCTAAGGGACTAAGTCAACAAGCACAGACAGTGACATGAAAGAGCTCACACACCTCTGCGGTTTTGCTCACTCACACGGACGACCAATTGATTAACTCATAAATCAACCTCATCCCAGGCCCCGGGCCCTGGAGGGCCCCCTCCACCTCCACCAACCCAAAAACAGCAGTGAGAAGCTGCAGCCCAACCCTGCACCCTGCAGCTAAGTAAGTGGAGGCGGGATGTTCCAGCTCATGGCAGAAACCCAGCAGGAGGGATAGGCCAGGTGGGGCAGGTATGGTGGGTGCTGCTGAGTAAAGAAAAAAAAATAGGGTGGGGTCATGGAAACGACAGGTATAGTATTAGTTTGTGTTATCATAACGACAGGGAGGGATGGAGAAAGAAAACACAGAGGGACTTAAAGAGGGATATAAATGTGTTAAAAAGACAAAGGAGAAGATAGGCTGAATCAGAAACTGTGTAGTGCTGCCAAAATGGAGAGAAGCGAGGGGGACAGATATGGAGAGAAAGAGGGAAAGAAAACATAGAGGAATGCAGTAAATCCCTAAGCGACTGAGCAATCCTCTGGAGAAAGAAAAGAGGAATTTTTATGTGCTGCAGGTGAGCAGAACAGAGAGGGAGGGAGAGGGAAGAGGAGACGGAGAGAAGAAGAGAGAAGGAGATAGACAGATGGAAAAAGAGGGAGAGAACGCGGGGGTGGCCGAGGGAATTTGAGGAGAGCGTGAAAGGGTTTGATTGTAGCAGAGAAAAGGGGACACGTGGGGAGAAAATGAAGCAAAAAATGACTCAAAATGACACAAAATGGCTTCTCGTGCCGTTAGAGAGGATGGACACAGTGACGAAAGGCAGAGAGACATACGGAAAAGAAATTGGGAGACAGAGTGTGACAATAAAAGGATAAATAGCAAATGGACGAGACAAAGACAGGGAGGAAGAGGAGGTCTGAGAATGACTCGATGAGCGCATCTTTGTCTTAAAGGCATATGCAGGTTTTTGAGAGATTGGTCTTATTGGTCAGCTCCAACCATGAGATCACACACACCAAAATCATCATGTGGGACAAAAATCATGTTGAATGCTATGTGGATCAAAGACACATGACCTTTAATAGACAATAGAGTCTTATTTTGTGTGAACTATGGACTGATAGATCATTGTCTCAGTAGATCAATTACATTTTTATGTGTTTTGGAGGAGAATCTAATCTGGTGCATTTACTGCATTCATACCAGGCAATATTTTTTACTTTATGATGTATTCTGATTCATGTAGCAGTCTAACTACGTAACATAAATATTTTGCTTTGTTGCATGACCACTACATGTGTTAACAGGTGTTTTACTTATCTTTGCATCCAAGAATGCAGAACGTTCTGACAAGATTGCTAGAAAACTGATTTTAGCAACATATTTTAGATGACACAATCAACAAACGGGTATTAATGCACCATGTTAAGCCTTCAAGGTGCATGCACAGTGACAAAGTTTGGAAGGATTTATTGTCAGTCTTCTGTTATTGACATCATCAGTGATCCTCCACATAAAACAAGTGAATCTCCTGATAGGTTTACATTATGGCCATCAGTCTTAATTATTTCAACTTTCAGTTGTTTTGGTTGTCATTTTGGGTTAGAGGATGGCTTTAAATACTGTGATGTACAGCCACAGTGGAGATGAATCAGAGCAAAATGTTTTATTGTTGCAACAGGGGAAAAAAAGCTGCACCACACTTGCAGAATTCATCCACAATTGATGAATAGGAATATATTTTCTGGTATCTCTAGGGAGCTTTAGCTTTAGCTAATTGTTCACTGTGTATGCAAAAGAATGAGCTTATCAGCTTATTAGGTGTTTCTTACAGAAATGCTTTAACTTTTTTTGAGACATTTTTATACACAGAAGCTCTTCCCTTTGATATTTTAGTCTAGTTCATCAACCTTTTACAATCCAAGCCTTGGAACTATTTTAACTTCCAGCGTCTAAGCAGTGACTGATTAGTCCTATTACTATACACGTTTTAGACAGAATAAATAGTCCTTAAGGGGAAACTCCATCAATTGTACACATCAAAGTTTGTTTACAGGTCTTGAGAGTATTACTCCAAATGTAAAAACATTTGTACAAAGCCTTTTGTGCCCTGATGCAGCTGCATGAAGCCTCATAAATTGCTTCAAGTGATGTCTAGAATCTCCAACCAAACTGCCGCTGTGCTGCATTGTGGGTAATGCACGTGTAGGTGCCAGGTTTTGACTCAGAAGAGGAACACATGGAATAAAAATTCCTGGTTCTACTTCATTGATTTTGGTGGTGGGGGAGTTTACTGTGCAACGAGGGTGCAATGCTAAATCAGTGCAATGTCCAAAATGTTCAGTTTTTTTAATCAATTTTGAGACGATGCCAGTGGACATCATCCAACATGATCTATGTGCAGGTGATAAATCAAGGCACCGTAGCACTTGACCTCGATTAGCAGACACAGAGGAATTCGGCAAAATCTCAGTCTGGAGTGAAGGAGCCAGAAAAAAAGAAGAGAAGAGGTGCTCTCCAAGAGCAAATAAAAGCTCTTTAACAAGACGGCCGGTACATCAACTGCTCTGTAGGTCGTAAGTCTCAGATCTCAGGCTGCCACTCAGACAGACAGGCCTGGCTGAGCAGCAGAAGCCAATAATGTCGATGCCTTGTCACTCACAGTATCTGTTCTTATCGAAGGAGTCGCCAGCTGAGTCATACAGACAGAGCTCAGCTATCCTGTTACGTATTAGTTACAGCAATTTGTCTCTGCTTTGCTGACAGAGAGAGACAGACAGAAAGAGAAAGAGACAGGCAACGGTGAGTGATGGCTGTTAGATAGCTATGCATGACAAGCCTCATTCCAACAAAATTCTGACACATAGAGATAATGATTCACACACGTGCTGTGCTTACAAGCCCACACACGGCAAACAATACACACACACACACAGATAAACACACACACACACACACACAGACCATACAAAGCTGCCTTTGTTGACTACTGGCGGCCTCTCAGTCATTGCTTACTGAATGTAAAAAACACACAGCGACTTGTGTGTGTATATGTGTGTACATGTGTGTAATGTCTCTGTCAGCGTTAACCCTTTCCCCCACTGAGTGAAAGTCATGTGTGTGATGATGTGTCAGCACTGACGCAGTCGACCTCCCATACAAGTCACTTCCTGCTCGGGTAATGCTGCTTTTTGGGGTTCATGTGTGCACTTGTCTCTCACCACATGGTCCACATTTGTGTGTTTGCGACTGTGTGTGTGTAGTCAGGGTGGGTGTGTGCAGGTGTGTACCTCGGAGGTGATGGAAGGGAGATTCTCATTGATCCTTTAATATCTGGCCTGGGGCGAGGAGAGGAAGCCAGAGAGGTGCAAAGCACGTGGGAAAAAAGCACCGTCGAGTGCAATAAAGCCAAACAAGAAAGAAAGACAGAAGATAACAGGTGAGGAAGCGATAAAAAAGTGGATAGACGACAAGAGACAAGCAAAAAAAACGATAAGAGGCAGAGGAGAGCGGCGGCACCGAAACACAGACACAACAGGAGAGGCAGGCAGTCGGTGGGATTATGAGGGGCGTGTTTACCTGTGCCTGTTTGTGCTCATGTAAATCCCTCACTGTCACAGGTCAGAGGGATGTTTGGGGGGGAAGAGGAGCTTCGTGAGATAGTGTGATGAGAAAAGAAAGCAAAGTGGGAGGAGGGATGATGCTGTGGGAGGTGGGAAGAGAGAGATGAAAGGGAAAAAAGAGAGATCGTAAATTTTCACCAGGACAGACAAATAAAAAGTCTCTCATACCCCGCCTCGCTCGCTCCAGTTTTTGTCATGAATGTGAGCCGGCCTTTGTTTTCCAGAAAACGCCCCGACCCCAAACTCCTCTCCCCTTGTGCCAATCACCCGAAACCATCCCTATAAAACTGAAACCATTGCAAACAAAAATCTCATATGTATTTCTTTTTTGTCTCAATAGGCTCCCAAATGACCAATAACACCATGCTCTGTACAAAAGCAAGTATTTATTCTCTCTTGAGTTACGGTACAGTATTTTCACACTGGAGAAAAATAAATAAACATCTTGTTCAATAAATATTATAGCGATATGATCCATAACCTTTAGCCACGTCATTCAAGGCACATTGCAAAGACATAACAATAGGTTTATTTTGAAGAAGAAATTAAGCCATCTGTAAGTTGCAAACGAGAGTCTTTGGTTTCATGTTTTAAAAGGTGCAGAAAAAAATGTGTTAAGTAACTAAAAGGAAGAGTTCAACATTTTGGAATACACACTTATTTGCTGTCTTTCTGAGGGTTAGATGAGAAGACTGATACCACTCTCATAGCTGGAGCTAGAGGAGGGTTAAGTTAGCTTAGCATAAAACTGAAACTGGACAAAACAAGGGGTTAAAGGAAGTCCTGCCGTAGATCCTGTCATGGTCACAGGTTGTCATTTGTGATATTTGATTTGTTGCCAAACTTGAGGGCAGGTGTTATCCAATATGAGCCTGTCTAAAAAGCAAAAGTAGAGACATGGACACTTGAGAATGGCGTGCCTTGTCTTGGACAAAGAACGATAACCCTCATCCCTGAAGTATTTTGGTTTCGTTTCTCTCTGCGGCTATTTATTAACCTAAATGAAGTGAAACCAGCGCTGAGCTCAGTGCACAGTTGGCGAGAAGAGGATCGCGCTGGCCAGAACACCCAGTCGAGTGAGCAACACTGCAGGGACCAAGCGGAACACCAGCGGAGAGCTAGTTGAGCTCATCGGGGTTCAGGGCCAGCGTGTCTCTCTTGTGTGTTGTGGGCTGTTAGTCGCTGGACCAGCCAGAAAGCTTAGTGATAATTAAACCCCTGAACCTAACAAGCACTAGCAGTGCTGTGACAGCACTTAAAATGCAGGCTTGTAGTTCGGCATTGGATTTCTCTCCAATGTTCTAAATGTGATCAGGCCATATTTTACCTGAATTGAATTCCCCACAGTAACTTTGTTTGCATTGTTTAATGCACTTTATTATATGAGCATTGGTGTCTCATCCGTGAATTTGAGACTAGTCTGTGCAGTTCCTGTATTTACTTTTATTTACTGTCCTCCTCAGTCTAAATCTTCTCTACCAGCATCAGAAACCTCAAAACACAAGAAACCCAAACAGACCAATCACAGTTCTTACTCCCCCCCAGATGACGTAGCTGCTATAACTCTGTCCTGGTACATTTTTGAGGAGATGCACATCAGCTACATTGCAGCTATACAGCCTATGTTAAGGCCTGCGACCAGTTTCAGAGGCGCTGGTAGCTGGTGTTAGTCACCTTTGGACAGAGCCAGGCTAGCTGTTTCCCCCTGTTTCCAGTCTTCATGCTAAGCTAAGCTAACAGTGTACATATTGTACATATGTGTCAGTGGTGTTGATGTTCTCATAAGTGTATTTCCCAAAATGTTGAACAATTTCTTTATACACAGAACATACAGCTGTTGTTCTTTTAGGGAGAATGATTCTAGTCTAAATAAGATTGTGCTAAATATTTCCTGCTATGGAGTGAAATCATACAAATGAATGAGCACTGAATCAAAAGCAGTATAGAAGTGAATGATATGTTAAAGCACCGGATACCACAGTAAGTGTGTGTGTGCATGTGCGTGTGCGTGTGTGAGTGTGAGTGAGTGTGTTTGACTACCTCTCTGTCTGGTCACTATGTGTAGCGCTGTTGTAGAGTTACTGTAACTGACCAGCCGACTTCTGATTACTCAGCAATACCCTTCTGCCCATTATTTCCAGTACTCATCCCCTGACTCATGCCTCCTCCCATCTTCCTCTCCTTTTCTGCCACTTCCTCTCCTCCTCTTCATCCCTCTGGCTATTTCCTCCTCTCCTTTTGTATTTTACCCATTCAGAAATTTCCCCATCTTCCTTTCGAGAAAATGAATGTTTGCTGATTCACACATCTGGGGTCACTGAATCAGCTTTCTCTCTCAATGGCTGCACTGTCTGTCTTTCTGCCTGTCACTCAGCCTGCCCTCATGTGTGTATGTGTGTGTGTGGCATGTGTGTGTGTCTAACCACCTACAGTGGCATTTCTGTGGATCTATGAGCCGTGAAGTCCGGTAACTCAGCCCAGTCTCAGCGTGTTTCGCTGAATGAGCTGCTATGTGCATGAGGCAGGCGACAGTGCTGGTAATGTGTTGGCTTTGTGTGTGTGATATTCCATTAGCACTTCTGGTAACCTGCCAAATTGTCCTTCATTCACTTATTCCAGTACGGCATGAATGAATGTGTTAAGCATGAATGTGTTTATGTGCTTTTGTCTGTTAAAGCTCTCAGTTTGTTTCCGCTCAGATTTTGTGCAAGTAATAGATTTTACTGCACTTGTGTGTGTGTGTGTGTGTGTGTGTGTGTGTGTGTGTGTGTGTGTGTGTGTGTGTGTGTGTGTGTGTGTGCGTGTGTGCTGTCTCAGCCTCTGAGTCTCTTCTTGAGGCGGTTGAAGTCCTTCGCCGATCGCCACAGCCAGCTCTGCAGCTCTCGCAATATCCAAAACCCCTCCACCTTCCTGGCGAAGTCGTTCATCGTCGGCCTCACCGACAGCAACGAAGAAGACGAGGAGGAGGAGGTGGAGGACAGGAGTGGAGTCAGAGGAGGCGAAAGGAGGGAGGTGCCCCTTTGTAAAGACAGAGGGACGGGCTGGGAGAGGAGGGTGTGCTCCTCACCTGTTCCAAACTGATAGAGGAGGGACAGGGTGGACAGAGGAGGTTGGAGGGTGGGGGAGAGGAGGGAGCGGGGAGGCCGGCGTTGATGATGGAAAGTGGAGGTAGCTTCCATGTCTGTTTGCTTCTCCTCCTCCACCATTAACCCGTCTTCTTTTCTGAGCGTGTCTGGGTGATGTGAGTTCAAGTTGTAACTGTACTGATTGTTGTTGTTGGTTTGGAGGGTTGGATGTCGAAGGGAACTGGAGCCTTTTGTGCCTGGGTACGACACTTCTACCCTAGCTTCATGCTGCCTCTCCTGCTCCTCTCCATCCTCATTAATAGCCAACAACCTTCTCCTTCTCCCCCATCTCTCCGCCCCTCCCTCTCGCTCCATCTCCTCCTCTTCCACCTCTCCTACTCTCTTGTCTGTGCTCCATTTCCCACTCTCTGGTTCTTCCCTCTTCCCTCTCCTCCCTCTTTCTCCTCTTCCCTTCTCCCTTGATCCACCACTCCTTCCTCCAGCTGCGGTCGCCTCCGCTCTCCTCCCTTCTTTCCCTCTCCTTTTTCCCACCTGGTCTACGGTGGCGCCGTCCTCCCTCTCTCCTCTGACCACCCTTGTCCCACTTCTTCTTTGATTGTTACGCTGACTGGACTCAGTCTTCGTCCCTGCTCTGGACCTGTAAAGGCTCTGGCTCATCAGTGGAGCTGGCCTATCGCCCCCTATCCCCCTCTGAGGGTACTGCAGCTGCCCAGCGTTGTTTCCCATGTCTGCAGATGGAGGAGGAAGTGCATAACCGAGGGTGGTCATCAGTGCAGATATGGAGCCCAGCAGCCCATCCAGGCCTGTGCAAAAGTGCAGCAGGGAGGTCTTGAGGGAGGGGCAGAGGGTGGAGCGGGCCAACTCCCTGACGGCTGCCAGCAGGACAGAGTAGGCCTTCTGGTTCTGGGCAAGCCGAGCTTGGTTCTCCAGGCCGTGCCACAGCTCCAGGCGTGTGGCAGCGCTGGGCAGGGTCAGAGCTGTGCTGTTGGGTCGTGGAGGGGAGAAGTCTTTCTCATTGAATGGAGGACCTAAGTAAGTCAGCTGGAGGAAATACACAACAATGAGAAGAAAGGATGAAGGTTTAATGGTTTCTGGTTTATTTCGTCATTATTGGGATATCATTTATCATCACACTTTACACAGCTTCACTGCTACAATGAAGTATGTCAGGCCAAGAAACAAAAGAGATGATCAGACAGGTTGTAAACAAGCCAACAGTTCAGCCAGTTTATCTAAAACTGTTCGCCAGTCCATCTCTTAGCTCAGTTTTTGGTCTCCACCAACTCCTGAGGGTAAAATCTGTCTCTTTAGCAACTAAATGCTCCACCGTGTTCACCAGCTAGTTGCTAACTGTGTCTGTCTGCTGTTTGTTGTTGAGCAGGTGGTCTAAAGTGGGTTTTCAGAGCTTTTTCACTGAACACCGCTGCCTGCTGTGACAGGAGAAAAACCGTGCGTACATTCAAATTTGCATAGAAGACTTTTTTTGCTCCTGATCAAATGAACAAGAGATCACATCTTGACTCACATATATGTCTTTGATTTCCTTCAGCTGGTACTCCAGGTATTTGGTCAGCTCGTATGTGCTTTCTATCGAACTCCTCTCACTGGCCAGGTTATGGGAAGAATCCAGCGCTGCTGCCATGGCAGCAGCCAATAGCAAGACAAGCTGGTGTTGATGAACTGTGGAGAAATTACAAAATAAAAGGGCTGATTAAAACCGTGAACAGACCGCGTGAGATGTTTATTTAATGACACTCACATCATGGGTGTGCGAGTGATAATCAGCACACACTGCAGAGGTATCTGTAATCATAACAGTGAGGTGAAATTTATCTCAGCCGTTATTTTCTCTGACAGTTTGTGATTATTTAACTTGGATGCCTGTTTTTTAATGAATCTGATGATTCGAGAGCTCAACAGATAAAAAAAAAAAATCACCTCCAGCAACAGTTTCCAGTCGCTGCACCATCACACTGCTTAAAGGCATTTTTACAATTTTCTGGTTTATTTCTTTGTCTCTATGGTGATGGCCTCATCTGTTTACATACTGCCAGGTCAGAGTCATCTGACACTGCCAATAAAGCTTTTTCCGTTTCCAGCCTAATTTTAGAGGTTTCTGACTGTCGGAGGTTTACTCTGGCTTCAAATAAAACCTCTCTTAATAGCTTCAGACAGTCAGACAAATGGCTCCTATGTTCAATGCAACAGCCACACACACACACACACACACACACACACACACACACACACACACACATTCATTCCTGAATGATATCCCAAAAACAAAGACATGTGGCTTTCTTTACAATCACAAACATTAATGTGTTTGTATCAGTTGTGTGTTTGCTGTGGACCTCTTGTTTAGGTTTCCCAGTGTTTATGTGGGTGTTTTATGTTACCGTGTGAGTGTTTGTGAGAATGTTTGTAGCTGTAATTATATATGTGGATTAAATTCACATTGCTGTGAGTGTATACAATGATTCGGAGTGTGTGTGTGTGCGCTAGTGTGAGTGTGTGTGATGCGCGGGGGGGTTGTAACACTGGAAACCTTTTAGTGCCCCTGTTTCTGGTTTCAAACAGAGAAAATTGAAGCTGAAAGGTACTTTTCAGCATTAAGGGACTTCATGTATGTCCACGTCTCTTCGTCCCATGCTTCTTGTCTCTGGACGCTTTCACTTTCACGCTCTCTCCCTTCACTTTTTAATTCACTCTCAACACCTCCTCAGCCCTTTCGCTTGAGCGCGACACACATTTCTTTCGTCGTCTCTGCTCTCCGTCATGCTTTTCCATCCTCTCTGTGCTCTCTCTCATCCTCCTGACAGCCTGACGGTAGGCAGTGATTCATGCTTGTAATTATGGGCAAAACATACTGCTGTTCAACAGGTGTGAAATATGTGTTGCACAATGTGTGTGACCTCGTCAGCTTTCGCTCGCTCTGTCTTTCTCTGACTCACCTCGGGCCTCCCGTTGCTTCACCAGTTTAAATCCTTTCTCCTCTCAGACTAGTCACGCTGCACTTAAACTTTGCTTTCTTTCTAATCACACCTTTCCCCTCCCCACTTTTCTTCTTCTTCTCCCCTTGATGCTCTTATCTCTTTTCTGCCTCGGGTCAAAATAACAGCAGCCAACTAACCCCGATTAGCTCTCCTTCTCTCCCTCTATTGCCCCTTTTTTCTTTCATCTGTCCATCACAGCAGGCCCCCACAGGATGAAAACAGCGTTTTAAGTGAATGGATTCAACACTTGCAGAACGTTTACCTCCAACACGGTTTCAGCGGTTCTAAGAAAACAAGTTCTGAACTAAAACAGTCAACACCTTTTTCCTCTGACTCAACCGCTTACATGTGACGTATCGGCATACACTCCCAAACAGGGTTGGGTAGAAACCTGATGATGTTACATATTGTCTGCTGTGCTACGTAAAACAAGAATGTGTTATAATCACAGTAAGTAAGAAATATCTGGTGGTGAAATTCTGAGAAATTAGTTGTAATTTTTAGTGTTGTCTGTGCCTTCACCAAAGCATGTGAAGTAAAAAGGAAGAAAGCAAATCATCAACATACATTGACAAGGAAGGTTAATCTCTTTGATTATGTTACAAATTGGAATGATGACGTGGTAACAACCAGCAACTGCGATGACATATATTTTCAGTGCATCTATTCTGCTTCCAAACCGGCCTAACAAGATCAAGCTTGCTGAAATAAAAAAAAGTCTTCATCAAATGACTCGAGTTTTAATGACAGATTGAGTGACAGATTGGGAAACTGGCAGTTTTAAATTAAAACAGGATTAGAAATGCTTGTCATTGGACAAAACCAGAGCAGCTGTTTGATTTAAAAACATATCATAACATCAGAGCTGGTACCTCTTCCACTACCTGTTGACCCTGAGCTGTCGGCTACATCAAAGCCTCCTCTCAGACTTTTTCTCAAACATTGTGGTTGGGCCCAGCCAACTCCCACATGCTCCCACACACACCTTGAAATCAGTCAACTAGGACAGCCCCCATCAGCCAAGCCCTCTCCCATCCCCTCGACCGCAAAAGCCTCATCACCTGTCAGAAGCAATAAGGATCTTTCAGCGACGCCGGAACATTTGGAGCTCATCAACCCACGGACTCCTCCCGCTGACCATCCTCCATTAGCATCAAAACACCCCGAAATCAACACGACATTGTTAACTCTCAGAGTAAACAGCCCTGAAGGGAAAGGACACACATTGTGCAAAACGGGTCACATTCAGAAGGAATGAACAGGTAAAAAAAAAAAAAAAGGAGAAAGAAAACTCTGCTTGGCAAAAATCAGCCCAAACTGTTCCAAAGCGTTTCCTTTTGTCTGCAGCCACATGCTCGGAGATGATTGCCAGACGTGAAACTCTCTTGTTGTTTTGATTGAGCACTGACATGTCTAAAAGCATCCTGTGCCGCGGCTTAAAACAGCCGCTCTTTTGTACGAATAAACTGAGATAACTCAAACCCTGAGCCATGTTGTTGTTATATAATATTATGTTGAGTAACTGCGCGATAGTCGGCATATAGCCTGACTTCAAGGGGAGCCCTGCAGGCTTGGGGCTGTGTACCTGGCAGTGGAAGCACACTCCGCAGGGCAGGGTTGAAACCAGAACATTCTCCGTGGGAGGATTGCATTACAGCAACACAGGGGTTCCCTACAACGGCCAACCATGACCTGCCTCAGTGCTCTGATATGTGTGTGAGTCTACACGTTTTGGCACACATACCTATGAGGGTTACACACATGCACACACAGGGGAGATCTATTATTCACAGCAGATCTTATTTTTATCTATGGTTTGCTCGCTGATGTAAAGTCAGATCTGGCACTCTGGAGTCTGGCTGCCATCTGCAATACAGGGCTGAACATGAGGATCAGGCGCCAGAGCTTCTGCGCTCCAAATAGGTCAAAATTAAACATCAGCACAGGGTCAGGGGTCAGAGTTGAATTTTGGGCCGCAAGGTTGTGTTCGAGGGCAAAAGAAGGCTTGTAGCGCGCTTGACATTTTACACTCCAGACAGTGTTTTGGTAAACCAGTGACCCAGTGTTGTGCTAGTATTTCATCTTTCCCAACATGCACCACCATTTGAGGTTTTCAACAAGCACTTAAACAGAATTTGGTATTGTGGGAAAACCATGTGCAAGTTAATCTCTCCAGTCTGGTCCAGGAAAAACTATCTCCTGTGCCAAAAGAGGTTGCCCTCCATTGCTCTAACCACTTGAAAGAGGTCTTAAACAGTATGTAGAAGATGTTATGAATCCAGGCCAAATTAGATGTTTATCATTTCCAGTGCGACTTTGATTAGGATGACTGCAGTATATTGTCATGGCATATTTTTGGTGAGCTCACATCGTAAAACTTTGACAGGCTTTAACGTTAATCAAACCATGCCGTCAGATTTTTGGAAAAAAGCTCGCAACATCCGTGTTGTGTTTTGCAGATCCAAAACAACACGCTGCAGGCTACGCCCGCTCACTCGCTCATCACACTCAGTGTTATCGAGCCACTGTGCGGAACTCCTCCGCCACACCGGAGGACAATATTAGAACAGCGTCAAGTACAGAAGTGACAGATATCTCCAGCCATGTTTCATGCTCCGGTTCCTGGGTGGGAGATGGGTATTATATGTGATATGGTGAGTGACTGAAAAGGATCTATGAGTCTGCAGACACAACAGAGTCAGTCTACAGTCAGAAAAAAAAGGTTCTTGTCAATCTCCTACAACAGTTTTAATTGTATTTTAATTGTAATTTCTGACAGCTGATAAGAGCTACAAAAGTGTCATCAAACAGTTGGAAAAATGGCCTCAAAGCCTCCATCTGTGACATCTAAATAAAATCCAATATTAACACTAATACACTAATTTGCTAACAAACTAACTTAGTTAATTTAGCCTAATTAAACGTAACTACAGGGATATCAGTGGGAGGAACCACTTTGTTCTGTCCTTCCTTTTTGTAGATGCTGCATTAACTCAAAGTTCCCTTGCTGGTTTTTTTCAGAGGTTTTTAATGGTCTTCTTCAATTAACCACCTGAAGTTCTGGACTTATGGCGTCTGATGACACCTGAGCAGTGTCTGTTCAATGAAGAAGACAGTGAGACATGCCTGAAAGAGTGAACCCAGAGTTTAGAATATTTAAATCTAATCTGTTCATCTTTCAATATCACAAAAATACTGGAGCCACCGAATGTGATCATTTTGATTTGTCATTACACTGATTTACTCTTAAGTTTAGTATCTACGACCTGTTTTGTCTGTCACATTTCTCTCTCAGAATGAGCTTGCATCCTCTGACTCGTCTTGCATATTTGTTGTCATCTCACTAACATGTCAGAGACAGAGCTGGAGGCTCATTGTGGCTTTGTTGACAGAAAAGTACCATCGGAGCCAAACTCAGAGGAGCTGTTTGTATCTCGCATAGTTTTTTAATTATTCTGCTGCACTGTACCTGGTGGCCACTTTGCCTTCTGTCATAACACTTACCCAAACATAAACACACCTGTGCAGCTTGCCCCGAGCATAAAAACACATGCACAGATCAACACACTGATGTTGTGAGGGACAGAGCCACGGTGGACGTGGACAGAGGCACGCGTTGGGCTGCCGGCGAGGTGAGCGAGGATGAGTGGAGGTGGGGGGCTTGACAGTCCGGGGTCAGGGTCGGTGTTGTGTGTCTGTGTACAGTTAAAGGCCAGATTTATGTGCAATCTGTACTCAATCAAATATGCATTCCTCCACTAACTCGACACACACAAACGTGCACACACACACACGAACGTGCACACACATGAATCCAGATTGTGCACTGGAGCGTAGACTCATGTATGCACAGACATTACACTGAATAAATACACATAAACAAACCATTGTGTGCCCAAGCACACACACACACAAACGCAAAAACGCACACACTTTTCCCATCACTTCTCCCATGAGATTCCCTCCTCTGGAGTTTGTTCATACTGAATTTCAAATTGATCCTCTTGGCACTGGACACACGCTGGGGTTGCCAAACAACATCAGTGACCCAAAAACAAAGGCGAAAGCAAACTCGCGTTTAAAAAAATCCAATAAAAATGATGTTTATGCCCAGAAATTCTCTGCAACTATTTCTCGCTACTCGTAAACTCAGCGTCCTGTGTTTAGTTCCCCGTCTTACCCTGGTGTCTGTCTGCCTCTTCACCTTATAAGCCAATCCATCCATGTCATTTTTTTTAAATCTGTGGATTCCAGTCGTTCCACGCTTTATCGCCATGTTTGGTTTCAATTTCTTTGTCGCTTCATCCGCCCCCCCACCCCCCTAAATCTTCCTGAAACATCAAACTTCCATTTAAAAGTCTCCTTCCTTTCTCTCCCTAATTACCACTCCCCTCTCTTCCTTTCACTAATTGGCTCCACTCTTTCCTTCCATCAACATCTTTCATTCCCTCCTTCATCTTTTCAGACCTTCGGTTTTTAATTTACCTCTTAACACCCCCGTCCTCCTCCCCTCACTACCCTCACCCGGCTACTCCTCATCTCCACCTCATTGTTTTCTCTTTAAAAAAAATGCCTAAAAAAGCGAATAAGACATAAGTCTGCTGCTGAATTTCAAAGTCAAAGCAGAAAGTAAGCTGAGTAATGTGCTTAAATACGGCTCTGGCTGCTCTGAGGTTGCACTTTTCACCAGCTGAAACAAGTTAGCAGTAAAAAATTTCTGAAAATTCAAGTAAAAATGGAAAATTTTCTCCAGTCCCAGCTTCTCTAATGTGAAGATTTGCTTATGCATCCCTCTCTTACTTGACAGTATGTTGAGTAGAAGATGCTGGTCTTCAGGAAATCGGGATTTTGTAGAGCTGTGATTTTTCACCACTTTCTGACGCTTTAGACCACAGAGCTCATTGATCTATTGACAAAGTAATAAAGACATTTGCTAGTTGCAGCCGCACAGTTCTTGTTTTCTATCCCATGGGTTTGCCCTTGTAAATTATTTTAGTTAAATGTTTTATTTTGTGTTTATTGCCTATTTTACTGCTCCCTTTTTATGGTCAGCTTTTTATTTAGGAATTAACTGATTCTGTTAATACATCGTCCTGTACTTTAGAGGCTAGACGGACTCCCGAGCTACACCAGTGTCTTCTTGGAATATGTTTTAGTTTGTGTGTTAGTGTTATAATCATTGTGATGTCTTTCATATGTTCTCAGCTGTGAGCTGTCTTTTGCTATTTGTTACTGTGCATGAGCAAATAAAGTTATTACCGATCAGTCTATTTGACTATTTCAACATATTCCACTTTGTGCTTCTCCTCCACTGCCTTTATTTGGCAGCTACAGTAAGTTAGTTTGCAGATTTAGATTTTATAGGTCTAAAATAAGCATTTAAAATAAACTATGTGCTGTTGCGGAGCCATTTGAATAGAAAAAAGTATAGAATAGCTTAAAACTAGCTCCAGCTTGAGCCGCCACATCATTAAAATTCTTTTGAGGGCATTGAACTGATGATACGACATCTTTTATTTTATTTTAACAGTAGTATCTAAGAGCATTTTCATATTGCTCTATTACTACTGCACTGGCTCTGAATGTGGGTCTGAGAGTGAGGAAAGATATTTTGGGGTCTTGAAGGATAGAGACAGAGGGGAGGAGGAGAAGGAGGAAGAGAGGATTTGAAAGGAAGGAGGCAGAGGAAAAGGAGCTGGTGGAGAGAGAGAGACAGAGAGAGAGGGAGCCGGTGAGGGAGAGTTTTCTGAAGCGAGGGGCCATGTTAATTTGGGAAAAATGTAAACAGCATGTGTAACTGTTCAAAGCGTGACCGACTCATTTTATATCATTCCCCCCTTCTCTCTCCTCTCTCTTTCCCTCTGGGTGCTGCTAACTTCTGTCAATCGGGAATCTGCACTGCATTAACCCCTCTACCGCCAGTTCCTCTCCCCTTCTCCCTCCCTCCCTCCCTCCCTCTCTATTTACTTTTATCTGTCTCTACCTCTCTTAACTCCCTCTCACCCCCAACACACACACACACACACACACACACACACACACACACACACACACCCTCCTCCTCCTGACATCCATAGATACCGTGAAGAATGGAGGATGGCCCTAAGCGAATCAAAAGATGTGAAAGGTTCACTTTTTCCTCTCGTTTCCACATCCCCCACATCTCTCTCTCTCTATCTATCTATCTATCTCTCTATCTCTCTCTCTCTTTTCACTCTTCCTTTTGTTTTCTTCTGTTGGCCGGTCGGTGTGTTTGAGCTCACGGGTCCAACACACACTAATGCTTTTATCTGAAACACACCGACACTAATTCAACCCTCCCAGCTATAACAGGCCTTGTCTGAGTGTGTGTCTGCATCTGTGTGTGCGTGTGTTTGCGTATGTGTGTGTTAGAAAGAGAGAGAGAGAGATGGGTGTGTATATTTAAAAGGGACTAAAAACATGCATGTGTGTGTGTGAACATGTGTCATTGTGTGCGTCTACCTGTTGAGGTGTGTGTGTGTGTGTGCGTGTGTGTGTGTGTGTGTGTGTGTGTGTGTGTGTGTGTGTGTGTGTGTGTGTGTGTGTGTATGTCAAAGGCAGCATGTTCCTCAGCAGCTGAGTTTTGTGTTTATTAGTCTGAGTGTCAGAGGGAGCAGCAGTTTGTTCTGATCTCAGCTCTTTATTTATTGTTCTTCTAAAGTTACACCAAATTTGCTGATGGCCGGCCTGTTCACGCAATGTGACCACCAAGACAGGAGGAGGAGGAGGGGGACGAGGAGAGAGCGAAGGAGGATGGCAGGAGGAGAAGGAGAGAGGGAAAGAGGAACCACACAGCCACCTCTCTGAACTGTCTTTCCCTCTTACTTTCACCTCCTTTTCCCTCCTTCCATAGACACGGAGCAGCAGCCGCACCAGTCCTCCCAGGGGAGAAACTGTGTGTGTGTGTGTGTGTGTGTGTGTGTGTGTGTGTGTGTGTGTGTGTGTGTGTGTGTGTGTGTGTGTCTTCTCACACCCTGACTAACGTGAATCATGTACTTTCTCATATCGGTGACAGCTAACTAGACAGGGGCTTTAGCTGCCTCTGACCCCCTAAACCCCTGTCATTTGTTACTGTGACTAAGAGCCACCCCCCTTCCCCTTTCATACACACAGACACACACACACAAACACACACTTTCTTTCACTCTTTTTCCTCCCTCTCTCTTTTTGTGGTCTGTTAATCTCACATTGTTCCCAGACAATGTTCACGTTTCTTGAGAAATCTGAAAAAATCCTTAAAAAAAATCTCTAAAACAAACAGAAGTTTGCCTCTGCTGAACGCGTCTGTCTGATGTGTCATTGTTTTCTCTCTCCGTTATTTCTTTGATGACCTTTGAGGTTTGCCTCGAGCGTCTGCGTCTTCATCATAAATCTCCTAATGTGAAGCAATGATTTACAACCTTTAAACTAATTTGTGATGTTTAAAACAAGCATGAACAAATATTCATAAATAAAAGTTAAAAATAAAAAAGATAAATAAATAAATCCTGCCCTGTGCTATAAAAACAATTTTAACGGGATAAGCTTGTAATTACACACTTCAAAATGTATGCATTTTTAAACCAAACGGGAGGATAATATTTACAAAATGGGCAAAAATACAAAACACACGCAACTTTGCGTATTTTCACAACGTAAAATATTAATTGGATTTTGCAAGAAAAAAGATCGACGAACTGCAGGAAAATTACAATTAGACAATAATAATGTCATTATCAGAGGAAGGCAGGAGGGCTGTTGGCTTGTTTAATGATAGAAAAGAGCTTTTTAAAACTTCCATAACAAGGATTAATGTTCTTACCTCCGTAACACCTTTTCATTTTCTCCAGATCCTTTTATTCCGTTCAGTGAGCTCTCAGAAGTTCATCCACCGGCAAATCTCAGACAAACCGATGAAGATGTCTTTCTCTCCTCTTGTCTCTTACTTCGCTGTCTTAAAAAAAACGCAAACTTTTCATCATGTGTCGCCTCAATTAAATCTGTCCTCCTCCCTCGGGCAGCTCTGGAGATGATGAGGGAAAAATTATGTCGTTTTAATCGTTTAAATGGACGTATTGATTATATTAAAGATAGCAGGTTTAGATGGAGTTCGGATATTGACGGTCCGCTGACTTGGCGTGTGTGGTCTGTGTGACAGACTGAATGACGGCGGAGCCTTTTTGTACCTCCTCCTCCTCCTCTTTTTCTGCCCTTTTCTCCCTTTTCTGCCCTCCTTCCCATCCCTGTCTCTCCTTTCGTTATCCTCCTTCTCGGTGCTGGTGATTCACCGGGTTGACGCATCACAGCTCGACTTGACAGAGCCGCTGAACCACGGGACTTGTCACAACTCATTTCTGTCTCTCTCCCCTCGTCATCCTCTGGAGCAGGATTTGACTGCAGCCGTTTGATCTTTAATCTCCTTCCCTTTAATAAGGTGAGACTCCGGCTGGATCAGTTCATGCAGGCCAGGAGGACCCGGCAACCCCGCGACCCTCCAATCATCCAGGAAACCAGGAATTATATATTGTCTAACTCTGAAAAAAAAAAATTAAAAGTTTGTTTGCTTTTTTTCTGAGTGTATTTTTATTTCTTATTAAAACTTTATAATTCCTGGGCCTGCCTTAGAATGAGATAATTCCATTAAGAGCAATACTTCGTCTTTTTAACGCAAAAGTAGGCCCGAAGTAATCTTATCATAGATTAATTTATATACATCCAAATTAAAACTCTCAAATATCATATACAGCAAAATATTAGTAAAATAGACGATTCTAAAAGCGAGGTAGGCATTTAACACGAATCGGCCTTGTTGTCGACGGGAATATTTTAGCATCTATAAATTTAGAGGCCTCCAATAAACTGCGATAAAGTTGGGACACACGCTGTTAATGGATCACGGACACTGAGGCGCCATACCTGATTTTCTGTTTGGGAGGATGAAGTGTCACCCCCGTGTCTGTCGTCTCCCTCCATTCCTCGGCTTTTAGATCTTCTGGAGAACAGGATGTTCTCCTCTCACCTCCAGCTGTCACGCAGCGTCCCAACATCAGTCTTCACCGAGCAACCTGCAGGTTGGCAGCGCGTGCGCGAAGGGGGGATTCAGGTAGAGGGGTCAGTGTTTGTACAATCCTGGAAAAAAGTTAAACATTTTAACAAATTCTTCTCGCTCCCTCTGGACTATCTTGTTAAAGTGTCCCATAATCACTCAGAGACCCCCTGTGGCCCCTGAACTCTTGGGGGTCCCGACGGCTCAAGTGTTACTGTGTGCGTCAACTGGTGATGTCTGAAAATTCGTTCGGGAGTATACACCACTAAAGCACAATATCACCTGGCATGATAAGGGTCTTAAATGGGTCCTGATTTAATATACTGATGCCCCGTTCTGAAGAGGGTCCATTTGTTTATTTTAGTTTTGTGCTTTTACCGGGGGCTGCATTTTCTAAAATTAATTTACGCAATCTAAATACTATCTAGCAAATCTTGGGCCAAGTAGAAAAACTGTACACAATGCACACAGAGTGGGAGAAACAGAGAGGTTCATAGGGGCTGTATATATCTGCCCCTTGGCTCTCCAGCAGATTAATCTGGCCATGAGTATCCTGTTAGTTTTATGCAGTCCAGGGTCTTCTGTCTGCTGTGTATCATATTCAAAATCTAACTGTTTGGACTGCGGTTTAGTCGCTAATTGAAATGATATCCACCTTTAAGTGGTACTTAAGTACTACAGATATGCCTGCACTGTTACACTATGTGCTCGGTTGTGTTTTATGTTACTGCAGAATAGAATAGAATAGAATAGAATAGAATAGAATAGAATAGAATAGAATAGAATAGAATAGAATATGAACATACCAGGCCTGTTTCATTAGATGTGTTGTGTGCCACCCAGTGGTGATGCGCGGCCACTGCAGTCTGCTGCACCGCGCGGGGGCTACAACTTTCTGTTTTCAAGCAGGAGTTGCTATGAGCAACAAGATAGTTCAAACGCAACACAGACATCTGCACCTGAAACACTTCAGAGTGTGTACATTTTCCATCACAGGCTTTCGTGATTACGAGAAAAAGTAATCGCCAAACCGGAAGTAAATGAAAGCACCCCTGATTCTTTCCTGTGACGTAGGGCTAGCTCCCGATGCTACACGCGGGAAAAAGGCGAAGCTGCACAACGCATTGACAGTAAGACATGAAGTTTTCAAATAGTATTTTATCGCTTGTTTAGAAACTCATTTGGGGACATTTGTAAGTACCAATGGAGTATAGGTTACCAACATGCGTTATTTTGAGCTATTCTCTTTTTGTTTTATTTACTATGAACATCACTTAATTTCTTCACACCGGCCTAGCTCTGTTGGAGCGCTCGTTTTATAGTACGGCGTATCTGTACGGTATTGTGGCGAGTGTTTTTTACTCTGTTAAAAAGAAGGCTCTGGTGGACTGCGTGCAACATTGTTTGGTAAAAGAAGCGCACCCGGTGCAGTTGAAGTTAGCCTAGCTATTGTTAGTGGCGCAGCAAGGTTTTAAGTTATCGTTACTGTTTAGAATAGCGGAACCTGAACTTTACGAACCAATTCGTGTAAGAGGAAGAAGCTAAGAGCTGAAGCGTTTGTGAAACTTAGCTGTAGGGTAATGGCTTTTACTAAGCTAACGGTCAACAACATGACCTGTTAGCTAGATCTGTACGGCGCTTTAAACCGTGACAGAGCGGCGGCAGCGTCAGTCGTAAATGTGACTATGACAAAGAAAACCAAAGGTTGACAGAAAAAAAACGCTGCTTTTAGTGTTCACATCATCACGGAACGGCAGGTTTCTTCCTCCCCTAAGTAAGACGGTGTATTTGACTTCGTCACTGCGTGTCTGACCACCATGTCCTCATCAACGTTAGAGCGTTTCCAGTGTTCCATGTTCTGAAACCACAGTTTGAAAATCAGTGATGTAATGCCATGCTTGATTCAGAGCCTCTGGATATGTGCTTGCATCTAATGCATTTTGTTCTGTCTGCAGCGCATCAGTCATCGCCTGTAGCTGAGATGGGAGATACACTGGAGTTCAACGAGATTTATCAGGAGGTCAAAGGCTCCTGGGTCAGTATCCTCATCAACCACCTCTGCTCTCCAAACTGATGTGGAGGAGAGAGGAACCAGACTGGAGAACAGTTCAGAATAATATCAACACACAGTTGAATATCCACTTTAAAAAGATACCATAAACAGCCCAGCAACAGTTTTATTCCAAGTATTTGTCCATTTCTGGCATTAAAGGGTGTATCTTTACATACAGGGACACACCCTTCACAGTTTGTGAAATGCAAAAACACAATGTCCACTGTATGATAGGCTTGAAACTGAGCCAACTAACCTGCTTTGCATTTACTGAGATGCATACAAGATGATTGATAGAGTTAAAAAGTACATGTCAGTCCAGCCCAGTATTAAAGTTATTCTCAAGAACAAGAGGGCTCAGTTCATTGCTTTGTGGTTTTATAGACATCTCCAGACTGAATCTAACAGTTAACCTTGTTTAGCCTTTAACCTCATGTTTAGCATCTTTGAGGCAAAATCTGCTGTGTGTTTTAAGCTGGGATGAGGAAAATGTTCAGTCGTTTTTATGCAGAATCATTATTGTTAAGTTTCCCTGCAAACTGGTTTCAGCAACTAAGTTATTTTAATTATCAGTTAATCTGCAGATTATATTCTGAAGTCGTCTTTTGGTCTATAAAATATCAGAGCCCAAGTTGACGACTTGAAATTGCTTGTTTTGTGTGACCAACAGTCCAAAACCGAAAGACACATTTAAGTTCATAGAAGATGACGAAAGCCTGAAAATGCGAGAAACTGGAACCAGTGAATTTAATTTACACCTTAAACTATTGATAAATTAAACTATTGACAGGTGACTTATTGATTAGTCGTCTCTTTTCACCTTTACACTAAACAAACTGTTTTTTGAAGCTTTAAATCATCATATTACCTCAAGTGCTGTGTCTGTCTGCATTTTTGTCTCTTCTCCTTGGTGCTGCAGAATGATGGAAGGTTGCGTTTCAGCAAGCAAAATGTGGTTTATAAGAGCAGCAAGACGGGGAAGGTGGACAGCATCCCAGCTGGTGAGCTCAACCTGGCCCAGTGGAGACGCGTGTGTTTAGGTCATGGAATCAAGCTGGGCACGAGTGCAGGTCATGTCTACAAATATGACGGCTTCAGGGACACGGTGAGTGTCTTTTTTGTTGGTGTTGTTCTTTATGTGCATGTACACCTGCAGGCTCCATGTAGATACATACATGGGTTATAGATAAAAGGAAAAACCAGAATAGATGACTGGAGAAACGAATGAATGCAGATGGGTGCACTGCATGGTGCAATTAATCAATTAGCTCCCTCTGTAGCATGTATAGAAATGCTGAGCAGGCACAGTTGATTTGTATAAAGGCAGCAAGAGGAAAAGATCCAAATGACTTTGAAAGAGGATTCATTGTTGGGGCACAGATGGTAGCTTCAGTCACAAAGACAGCTCAACTGGCTGGTGTTTCAGTGGGAACAGCAACTATAGCATCTGGATTAGATCTATGGGAAAGACATCAGTAAACAGGGTCAGAAATTGTGGTCATGCGCGCCACATGACCGTGATGATCGTGCCTTGGTGTCACATATAAGGAAAAACAGAAGAACAGCTTTTCCTCAGGTGGCTGAGAGTGTCAACACAGGACATGATGAGACTGTCAGCAAGAACAGTCTGTCAGTAATTACACAGGGAGGGATATTATGGTAGGACTGCAGTGTGTAAAGCCCTACAAAGACGAATGCACATCTGAAAGTTCAGCGGTGCAGAAACCATCGGCACTGGACAACAGAGATGTGGAAAAAAGTGACACATCAGAGGAGTCATCCTTCATATTCTCAACAAGTGGACGAGTGCATGTGTGGCGTACACCAAGAGGACGGCACAATGCTCAGCCCCTACAGCGAGGGGGCCCGGTGGCTCTGTTATGCTGTGGGGGACAATTTGTCACTGCAAATCAATACAAAGTTGTTCCGAGCCTTCACCTTTGATGAAACATTAAAAGCTAGAGCTCGTAATTAGTTGTCTCGTCCAGGACCACACAGTCACCACATCTCATCCCAAGTGAACACCAATGAGGGATTTTATACCAGTGTGTGAGACAGCGCTCCCCAACACCTTTATCGAAGACACTTTATGTTGGTTGTTCCTTTAATTTGTAAATTAGTCTGTACTTATTTCTTTGTGCAGCACTGTCCTTATTTTTCCTGCTGTGGTACCTCAGTCAAATCTTTCTCCCTGGTTGCATTTTTCTTCTTCTGGGAAATAATTGTTACCTTACACGGAGAACACGGCAACAGTGGAATATTACAGACTGACACACACTGCTGGTTTGCCCAGCGCTGTGTTTATGACAACACAAGCAAGGGGACCGCCGATAAACAACTTCCATACCTTGTCAGACATTTCCATGGAAAAACGCTACCATCCTGTGAAAAAGGCCACCAGTTGAGCGTGTGTGCATGTGTGCGTGTGTGTGTTGCTATCAAAAGTATGTGAACGAGTCGGCTCTCCTCTCCAGAGCTCCTAATGGGATTAATGAGGGAAACCAGCGCTAGCATGTGTGTTCCATAAACAGTGTAATCATCGGCTCATGTGAGTCAGTGTTTATATATCAATCCACAGAAACAATTTGGCTCAGCAGACAGACAAGAAAAAAAAATTGTGGTCATGTTTGTTTTTATCACCCTATTTTTTTTTCTTTCACCGCTTCTCTGGGTGTACTGGGAATGTCAGCACGCAAGTGAAAAACTGGGATGAAGGAGCGGGTATAACCCAGAGTCTCTGGCTGTGAGCGGCGGCGTCTCCGGGGGTTAATCAGCGTATTTTTTTGGAGATGGATCCTCTCGTTTCGGAGCAAGGGTGTGATGTCATTGTTTATTATCCCACAGCCAGTGTCAGTAATCGGGAGTTGGCCGGCGGTTTTGCCGCTGGCGAGCTGTACAGAAGCTTTGACGCATCTGTCCTTCTGACGTCCTCGAGCAAGACATTGAATCTCTGCCAGCTGTTATGTAGCTGCCCTGTAACCGTTTGCTGGTGGAGCAGTGGCTGTAGAGGCGTTTACGTCACTCCTGTTCATGTCGCTTACATGTGTCGTGTGTAACTGGCCCGAGGCAGCGTTTGCATCCAGAGTGTGGCATTGAGTCTGTGCAGCTGCCTGTTGGGGTTGCTTCTTCATAGTTGGGCTGATATTGAACCTCCAAACTGTTTTGGTGCAGATTGACTTTGCAGACTTTTGAAAACTGTCATTTGTCACAATTTTGAGATTTCAAAGACCAAACAGCAAATTGATTAATCCAGAAAATAATCTAAGTGGCTCCTCGCTCAGATTGTTGCTCTCTTTCTTTTAAATAAGATATCTCAATAACAATCCAGAGTGGTCATGTCAAGGGCTAGGTATTGTTTCTGTTTCTCCTGTGGAAAAACGTGTTTATATTCATTATAGACAAAAGCTTTTGTAACAACACCAAGATTTGGGTGTCATATCAACAATATTTGTGGGCATATTAGTAAATTTTAGTATTGTATTCATGTGAGTGTTGAAGCTGAGGAAACAAGTGTTTCTTCAGTGTTGAAGAGCCTTACAATTAAATAATTTTATGCCATTTCATGGGCCCAAAAATGTGGAAGCAGGAAAACATTATTCAGTTTCTCCTTGTACATCCACAATTTTAACAAATGAGAGGTTGAAGGTTGTTGGGAGAGCATGGTTGAAAAATGTAGTAATAAAAGACAGACGGGGTTGGTTCTGTTGGGTAAGACTGTGTGTGTCTGTGGTGGGTAGTGGGGGGTCTGTGTTTATTATGATTAAATGAGCTGAGCAACAACAAATCTGCCAAAACTGTAATGAGGAGTAGAGAAACACTCAACAGCAGGCCTGATGAGGAAACAGGGAATGAACACACACACTTTACTCATCAACACAAACAGGCCACTTCTGCACAAACTCTTGATTTTTATGCATTTACGCATCTGCTCACACATGCTCTCCTATCTAAACAACGCCTTAATCCAGGCTAACAAACATGGTGATGAACCTTAGTTTACATTCACACACGAACACACATACACACGCACACACTGACTCTCTAGGCTCTAATTGGCTGTAATAACCTTATGGACAGGCAGATATCCAGGTGCGTAAACTCTCTTTCCCACAGAGTCTCATTCTCTACTCTGCACACACTCACACCACAATCACTTCCACATGTGTGTGTACTACTCGGACAGTGCCTGTGTGTGTGTGTGATTGACCATGTTTTTGTCGCTGTGTGTGAGTGTGTGTCCTTTCCAGTTGTAAGCAGGCCTGCAGGATAAATAAACATGCTGATTGTCAGCGGCGGTGTGGAGTGGAGGAGGACAGAGAGGGGCAGATGGATTACGTTCACCTCCAGTGTTCCCAAGAGGCCTCAGCGGCGGGCTCGGTTATAATTGCGTTCTGATTAATTAGCCCTCCTTCCCCTCGCCCTTTTTTCGAGCGTGTTTTTTAAGCTTTGACCCACGCGCTGTCACCGTGTGTTACTGCCTTGCTAACCTGAAGCTGCTGACCTTTTCATTTTTTATATCCTCCCCTCTTCTTTTCATCAGTTCCTCTCCTGGCCACATTTTTAATTTGTGTCTCTCTGTCCCCCCTCTTACCATCCATCAGGACTTTGAGAAGATCTCAGAGTTTTTCAAGGCAAACTACAAGCTGGAGCTGACAGAGAAGGACATGTGTGTGAAGGGATGGAACTGGGGAACAGCCAAGTTCTCTGGTAATACATACATACACACACACATACATACATACATACACAGCAACCACAATGTATTGTTTCAAAGGCCACCAACAGTCCAAAGATAATCAGTTTACTTCCTTATCTGACAAATAAAAGCTCTGACATTAGTTTTTCCTGTTTCTTGCTCCCTCTCCCACTGCAGGGCCGCTGTTATCATTCGATGTGAACGACAATACAGCGTTTGAGATTCCACTGTCCAACGTGTCCCAGTGTGCCACGGGGAAGAACGAAGTAACTCTGGAGTTTCACCAGAATGACGACACAGAGGTCTCCCTCATGGAGGTCCGATTCTACGTCCCGCCCAGCCAGTCTGATGAACGGCAAGACCCTGTGGAGGTGAGGAGGGCTGCTGGGCTGCTTCCTTTTCTACTTCTTTCTGCATTTGGCTTCGCTTGTTTTGTCATCTCTGTTGATAATAGTGCTAAAAGTGTGTGTTTTCATACAGGCGTTTGCCCAGAGTGTGTTGTCTAAGGCTGATGTAATCCAGGCCACAGGAGACGCTGTGTGTATCTTCAAAGAGCTGCAGTGTCTTACACCCAGAGGAAGGTAGACGATCAGCATGTAAACACAAAACAAATGTGTTATGTCATCAGTTTATGTGACACATAATCTGTAGCACATTGCAGTTTCATCAGTTAATGCACCGTTTGCATTGATACTCCAAGCATGACAACTCCTGTACCTCATCTTTTTTAAGAATTTAGGGAGACTGCTCTCACGTTTCTTTGTCCTCTCTCAGATACGACATCCGTATCTACCCGACTTTCCTTCACCTCCATGGTAAGACCTTTGACTACAAGATTCCCTACACCACCGTTCTCCGTCTGTTCCTGCTGCCACACAAGGATCAGAGGCAGATGTTCTTTGTGGTAAGAGGACCTTTTCTGCCTTTTTCTATCTGACTTTTTTGTACTTCAAATAAGCATTTCCCCCCTGTTATTTCTCTTCTCACACTCTGTCTTTTATGTCGTTTCAATAGATCAGTCTGGATCCTCCCATCAAGCAGGGTCAGACACGTTATCACTTCCTCATTCTGCTCTTCTCCAAGGAAGAGGACATCAACCTCACTCTCAACATGAGCGAGTGAGTATGTGACAGTGAAGGACACCATGATTTTATGGGCTGCGTGTAGACAGTACAATACAAATCTGTTACACTGCTAATGCAAGACCCCTCACTGCTTACACGAGCTCTATCGTTTATTCAGTACACATGTTGTAAAGTGTGTTTCCACTAGGGGGAAGCAAATACTTGAAGGACTAATTTTCATGTGTTCACAGTGGTTCCAGCAGCTTTTTCTGTTCTTTGCATTGTTTCCTGCAAACAGCAGCTGTCAAAGTGTTGAATTTCAAGACATTAAACACGTCCTTTCCTCTGTGTGTCTGACAGGGAGGATGTGGAGCGCCGTTTTGAGGGCAAACTCAGCAAAAACATGTCAGGTTCTCTGTATGAGATGGTCAGCAGGGTGATGAAGGCCCTGGTCAACCGCAAGATCACTGTGCCCGGAAACTTCCAGGGGTAAGCACCAAACACATGCACTAAAAACACATTTCCTTCTATATTTAAGTATATAATGCTAAACATGCTTCACTCTTCAGTCACTCAGGAGCTCAGTGCATCACCTGCTCCTACAAAGCATCCTCAGGCCTCCTCTACCCCCTAGAAAGGGGCTTCATCTATGTCCACAAACCTCCCGTGCACCTGCGCTTCGAGGAGATCTCCTGCGTCAACTTTGCGCGAGGCACCACCACAACCCGGTCCTTCGACTTTGAGATCGAGACCAAGCAGGGAAATCAGTACACCTTCAGCAGCATCGAGAGGTGAGGACACAGACACTTGCCCAGTGTCACCTAAATGAGTGCAGAGTGGTGGGAAACCCTCAGTGGAATTTCAGTCTGTTTAGGCGCTTGGCAACAACTGGTGTATATTAATCACAGCTGTACTGCATATTGGTGAAGTTTACTTATACAAGACAGTTTTTTTTGGGGAAGTTCATTTGAAAAATTATTATATTTGAGGATGAGGTAATGGCCTGTTCAAAGATGAGATGTTCTTTTTGAATGGAGAAAGTGCTGGTGTAACACCTGCTCCCACAGATTATGTATTGTTTGTAGCCTTCATGTTGCGAGACTAACAAGTGTCTCCAAGTCTGTTTACAGTTAGTCGCTTAGAAGTCAGCCTGTCTTTCCTTTTCCCAGTTTAACCTGCTGGGGTTTCTGGAGGCCTGTGTAGTGTTTTTTGCTGCTTAGTGGAAATAACTTCCTGAAGAGTGAAGCTGTTCAGTGAATCTGCGTCAAGCAGCAAAGATTTACTGCTGTCACAGATGATGAGGAGGTCAGAAAGAGAAATAAAAATGCAATGCTAAGCAAATATGATTCAGTTTTACATCTCATCAGGGTCATCTGATACTCAGGTCAGTCCGGTTCTATAGTTGCTATTGATAGAGACTGAATGAAAAGAAACTGTATATTGGTATATTTTCACACAGTGAAGTTTATCGTACTGCATCACATTGTCAGAGCATGAATTCAAATTTATTGAATAACTGACTAATCTCTGGCCAGCATAAATTTCCTTTCATTTCATTTTTCACAATATCAATTAAGATCATACTGAGAATCACTACAACAGCCACCGACATGTAACCTCAGGTTTTGCCAGCTGATCAGACTTGAGTCCAGTCCAGACTCTTAAAGTCAGTTTACACAAACATTTAAAAAAGTGAGCAAGCACAATGTGATGTACTGATGTATTTAAACAAGACTTAAAGTTCTATATGTTGTGTTTGTGATTCAGCTTAGCCTGATGGAGAGTTTCGATCACATCGTCCTGCCCTCACTCTGTCTACCCCGTCTTTCTCCTTTCCTTTAGAGAAGAGTACGGCAAACTGTTTGACTTCGTCAACGCCAAGAAGCTCAACATCAAGAACAGAGGGTTCAAAGAGGTAACTCTCTCGCCATTTCAGCATCTCCCACGTTGCAAGCAAAGATATTACATACGTTCTGTCAGATATTGATGCTTGTTGCCCTTCTCCTGTGTGTCTGTCCTTGTACCCCTGTAGAAGAAGGTGGGTATGGTCACGGGCGTCACGTGTGAATTAGACGCTTGAATTTCTCAGTGTGGAGTGATTTCTGCTTGCATGGTGTGCTGCTGCGTGTGTTGTCAAGGAATGGGTCCGATAATACTGATTTTGGTTGGACGTTACCAATATGATTGGTGTTGAACCTGATAAATCCTGAATGATTTATTACTAATCATGGGACCTGGGGGGTGAAGGACTGTGTGACTGATAACTCAGCGTGTATATTTGTTTGCATCATGCTGACTAATGTGTGGTCCGGGGGCTTTTGGTGTGCTTTAACAGTCGACACAGCTGTTATCATGACCACTGCCTAATAGCCAAAATACATGGGGCTCGGATGCAATGTGTCACGTGGGTGTGGCGAGGTTTTTTACCTGCTACACGGACTCTGTATTTGTAGTGTGGTTGTGTGCCAGCCGTGTTTTCTGAGGAGATTTAAAGTAGGACGCTTTTGAAAATGGGTAAGTTAAAGCATTTTCATTTGAAATATGACAAAAATCAGACTAGTCTACATGTTTCAGCAGTGCATGCTCCCGTCCATTTTGCCTCTTAACGTCATATATTGACTGGTACTGAATTGATTTGATCATTTTAATGACAAGGATCATGGACACGCTTTGATTTGGCTGATTTATTTTTGTGTGTAACCTAAAAACATCCACAAGGGTTGACCTGCCGCGTTGCTTTTTAAACATATTATTTTAATGTATAGGGGGAATAAGCGCAGCAGCTTCAGTTGATTACGTTGGACGCGCTCTGTTGCAGGAGACGTGTCGCACCGCATCTGTGCCCCATGTATTTCTGCTGAGACACAGGCAGTGCTGATTGCATCAATGCTGTCTGTTGACATGTTCCTGGTCTGTCTGACAACACATTTCAAACACCAACAACGAGGCCATCTGTAGCCATGGTGACAGGGTCAGGAGAGTGGGTCAGTGGAAATGAATGGGGCTGCTCTCCATTTCCTGTCGTGGTTTTAATAAGCTCTTCCCTGACTTGTTGTCTGTCCGTCCCCTGGCAGACGCAGTTAGCATGGAGATGGGAAGGACCACGTGGGAGGACATGAAATGATTGATTTTATAGACAGCTACACTACAGCCAGCCTCGACAGGATCTTTAGTATTTAACTGTTTACACTTTGTGTGTATAATGTTGCACTGAACTGGACAAAGGTGGAGGTGAAACAGCTTGGGCTCTATTTTCAGTGTTTACCTACATTTTATTGGCGAAATGATTACTCAGTTATGAAAGTAGTTCTTAACTGTAGCCTGAAATTTAGATGATCTCTGCCTCACTGTCAGTAAGTCGAGGAAGACTCTCCTTTGGCTGTGCTGTGTTGTGGGTAGTGTTGTTTTTTTTGGGGGGCTTTTTTTTTGACCGTGCAGTTTACTTTCAGGGCATGAAGGGTAATATTGACGAGTACAGTGACTCAGATGAGGACCAGCACGATGCCTACCTGGAGAGGATGAAGGCTGAGGGCAAGATCAGAGAGGAGGGCAACGACAGCGATGAATCAGATGCTGAAAGCGGTGAGTAGCAGTCTCTGTGTGGTAGAAGTAGGCGATACATGTTCAGAAGACCAGCAGGTCTGACTGGGTGCATTTCTGTCCTGTTTAACTGTTTTAGATGAGTCATTTAACCCTGGAGAAGAAGACGATGACATAGCAGAAGAGTGAGTGACCTTTCCTTGAGATTGCTGTTTGTTTGAGACTTGGAGACTTGCTTGAAGACTTGTGGCTTCTTTCACCCAGCTGACGTAACTGTACCCATTTCTGTTTCTGCACCTCCGTCAATCAGGTACGACAGCAATGCCTCTGCAAGCGACAGCAGTGACGACGGGGATGATAGCGATGATGAGGGCGCAAAGAAGAAGAAGGCGAAGAAAGCCAAAGTGGTGAAGGAGAAAAAAGAAAGGAAACCACGGAAAGAGGTGAGAGAGCATTCTGGACAGTAGGAAAACATGAGAGACATATCAGCTTGTAAAGAAGGAAAAATTCAAGCAACAGTTTTTCTTTTCTTTCCCTGAAGGATACTCCCAGTATTGCAAAATATAAACCTGTATAATTTCACACATTTACCTGTCAGTTTCTTTCCTTTTCTTCAATCGGAGTAGAAGAAGCAGAAAGATACCGGCGGCCCCAAGAGGCCAATGAGTGCCTACATGTTGTGGCTCAACTCCAGCCGTGAGCGAATCAAGTCGGAGAACCCGGGCATCTCCATCACAGAGATATCCAAGAAGGCCGGAGAGATGTGGAGACAGCTGGGCAAAGAAGAGAAGGAGGTGAGGAAGGAGAATGAGGAGCAGGAGAGAAAGTTTGCTTTAGTTTCATTCATCTGTTCTCAAAACAGTAGTTTTGTGAATATTTGTGTGTCAGGTTGCATTTTACAATGAACAAAGTAACGATGTGTGCTTGATGCCCTGTTGATTCCTGTGTCCTTCAGGAGTGGGAAACAAAGGCAGGAGAAGCCAAGAGGCAGTATGATAAAGCAAAGAAGGAGTACAAAGAGAGCGGCGGGGGATCAGCCTCCGTTTCCAAGAAGTAAGGTTGTTTTATTTTTTGATACAACTGGTCTTTAATATGTGCTTAAATATAAATGTATGACATTTTTCTTCCCACCTTTGACCCATTAGAGAGAGTAAAAAGTCTGGAGGTAAGAAGGAAGAGAAGAAGAGGAAGTCTGCTGGGGGAGATAAGGACAAAGAGCGGGGAGGAGGCAACGACAGCTTCAAGAGTCGAGAGTTCATCGAGACCAGCGAGGAGAGTTCGTCAGACTCTGACCACAAGAGCAAGTCCAAGAGGAAGAAGGTAAAGCCAGTACAGACTGCAGCAGTTAATGCGTTCATCCTCGTCTCTGCGACATTACTCGTCGCAGTGAATCTGTTTTCCAGATATCTATATACATTTTGTGATGATCAACACATTAAGTGCAGCATTGTTATTCGTCACTTCTAAGTTTACATTACAGGTCGATATAGAGATTGTTTAGAGAGATTTTTTTTAGTGACAGTATTATATCACTCTGTTGCAAAAATAAAATGGACGGTATTGGACCGTATCAAAGGAGCATATCTTAAGAAAGAAGAACTGATTTTAAAGAAAGGAAGTGTGTATTGGCTCCAAATAGGAATGAAATGCCCCATAATGTATGTTAATTTGTGACTGTCATGTGATTCATTCTGAGACTGACCCCACAGGGCATATCTATCAAGCACATGTATATACAGCAGCAACAGACACACATACCATTACATAAGAGACTCCTGGAACAGAAAACCAGCTGAGCTTGTGTTGCAGTATGAAATGTGGAGATGACGTTAGGTCTGGCTATGTGAGACATCCACATCCAAACTGCTACTCTGGTTATTTAATTGGCTTCAAATGAGGGTTAATGTTCACAGTTTCTCTCTACTGTCCATCATTATTAAATACACCTGCATTGCTCCATAGCTGTGGAACATGTGAACACCACATTGAACAGGCTAACCAGCAAAACAAACCGTGAAGCAGCATTAAATTAAATTGGCATGCGTTGCTCATAACGTTGCATTCCTCATCTTTGTGTTACCAGAGTTGGCGTTAGAGTGACAGAAATACTTACTGGTTGTAACTCATGTTCTATGAGTACACGCGTAGCCCTCTACCCACATGCTGTTGCTGCTACACTGAAGCACATTATTTTAAGACTTTTGTCACGATGATGACGGTATTGCAAAATCCATATTGTGGCAGAACATGACTCTGGTATACGGCCCACCTCTGCTAGCAGGTAGCTATTAGATTTTAGTTCCCAGACAGAATAACTAACACAGTAAACCGTGAACACTGACAGTATGATGCAGGTGTTTGTTTACAGTTGTGAATAAATGTGGCAGTATTAAGCTGTAGTTAGGGACAGCAGCATTAAGATTTACTGTGGCTAAAAAGTTAAAGTTAGCTTTCAAAGATAGCTAGCCAAACGACTGCTCAGTGAGAACCTGGCATTTTTATTTTCAAAGTGTTTTATGTTTGAGTGAACCTGGAACAAACAAAAATTGACTTAATGATAGGAGGCGAGAGAAGACTTTTGAAATAACTAAGTTATGGTGAAACTGATGGAGGGACAGCTGCAGGGAGGAGACAAAGCTGCACTCAAAGTACAGAGATGTCACAGGTAAGAGTGTAAGAGGGAGAGAGAGGTAACATATGGGAGAGAGTGGAAAAGAGGGAATATAAGCCATGTTTTTCTTTCATACTGTATTACACTCAGACTCTGTACTCACCCCCTTTATTCATATTTTTTTAGCAGGAATCAGAAGAAGAGGAAGAAGAGGCTGTGTCCACACCTGCCAGCTCAGAGGAAGAGTCTGACTGAACACACGCACTTCCACCCATCGTACACACAGGACCAAGCATTGATACTCTCTCTGCTGAGATCATGCAGATGGACAGACAAAGACAAAAGACTTGAGGCGGATTTTTCTTCTACATGTTTTGTTTGAGGAGTACAAGCGCATCTTGTGACCATCTCTGAAAGCTCCTGTAATATTTGATATTTGAGCAAGTTTTCCTACTGACAGCTCACTGAGACACTGTTATAGAATTCTTGAAGGTTTTTTTTTTTTTTTCATCTCATCCAGGGAGATGGTTGTTGTAGTTTTATAGCAATGAGGGGTGTAGGAGTTATTAGGTGATGTGAACAGATGTTATTCCTCCTGTGTAAAGCATTTAAAAACAGTTCAGTGATTTTTCTTTGTCATGTTTTCAGGCTTAAATAAATAATGAATCATTTTTAATAAATCCTTTCTTTGCAGTGTTGTCACTTATTTTTGCCTGATTTGACCTTTTCTCAGCACTGGTCAGTGTCAGAGTTTGTAGAGACACCTGTGCTTTCCCTACTCCGAAGAGTCCACATTTCTGCTGTGAAAAAGGCCTGTTGCAGCAAAATGTAGAGTTTTAAATTGAATTTGTATCTGTAGGGTAATGTACACTCTTCTTCAAATTCTATGCAATATTAGCATCTACAGTAACTTGTAGCGTATTTTGACATTTAAACCTGCAGGATATCGGATCCTGTAGTGTTTTTGGCTTAAGGTGACCATGTTTTTTATTTATAACATGGTTGAATATGGTTTTTGATTGAAACAATGGAATTAACATTTAATACTCTAAAACATCACCTCTTTTTCACCGTGGTCTGTGAAAAGGCCTGTTTTCACCACTTCCATGCATTTGCTTTACAGATACATTTGAATAGAGAATCTGATTTCAGCCGATCTTTTAATGATCCAACAGTAAGCTCACACCCAAAGAATGAGTTGAGTTGAACCTCAGTGTCAGTGGCAGCGTGACCATTCTCCAAATTCTTCCAAACTCTCTCTATACAAGCCCTCGTTTATACATTTCTGCTGTTATTTTTCACGGCATGAAAGCATACTCTCCACTGTAGGAATGATGTTGCGGCTCAGAGAGATTCCACCTTCACAGAAGAAGACCAAAAGCCCTTACTGTAGTCTTACTGTAGGAATTCCCATAGGATTCTTGTCCACACTGCTATTCCACAGCGAACCCATTTAACCAGCCAAGTTGGTTTGGGAGTGTGTGTTATCGGGGGGAGTCAGATGGCGACACTGGTGAATGTTTGAGAGACAGTGGTTTCAAACGGGAGGCCGAGGCCTAAGTACACAGCGGTTTGTAAAAGGGCTGCTATATTAGGGTCGAACAGTGTGGTTTTTAAGAGCCAAACACTACCGGATGTGTGGTTCACTTCCAGTTGGGCAGTGTTGGTTTTGATGATAAGGTACTCCTCCTGCTGCAGTAAGACTGACCAGATGTCCTCAGAGTCATTGATCGTCTTTATTGTCAGTTACATGTTATGACATTGGATTGATTTTCGCTTTAAGATCTCCTTGTGTCCTCACTTTCCCTAATTTTGCTGCTCTTTGTGTTCTAAGTCTTATTTTGCTTTGAGCTAAATGCTAATGTCAGCATGCTAACATGCTCACTGTGCTCACACTGTGCTCACAATGCTAATGTGCTGATGTTTAGCAGGTATAATATTCTCCTGTGTTCACATCTTAGTTTAGCGTGTTAGCATGCTAACACTTGCTCAGTAAGACTAAATACAAAGTGCAGCTGAAGCTGATAGTTTTGCAGATGTTTGGTCAAAAAACTAAGTATTTGAGAAATTAAGATGTTACCCTGACTGCAATACTCGATTAGAAGTCGTGGATCATCAAAATGATTACCCTGAAAAACAAATGGCAATCATATCCAATAAGAAGTCTGCACTGCAAAACCTCAGCTCTCAAAAAACAAGAAAAAAAAGCAAAAATATAGGGCAAATTTTAGTTTAAAAAAGCGAAAGTATCTGCCAGTTGAACAAAGTAAAAATATGTCGTCTCAATGAGCTACAGTTCTCTTAAAAGCAGCGCAGCCAGACTAAAAACAAGTACATTTGTCGTGATACAAAGAAATGCTGACCTCAACAAAACAGCTTTATAACTTCTTTATAGCGCCTATGTACTTATTTTTTTTAGTTTTGAGGAGAAGATCTATCTTGTCAGAGGTGCATATTGCCTTGATTTACATTATTCAATTCAATTTTTTTGATACAGGGCCAAATCACAACAGAAGTTGTCTCAAGACACTTCCCATGTAGAGCTGTAGAGAGAGAGACAGACGGTTTTATCTCAGATTTTATTTTATCTCAGATTTCACTCCTCACAGTGTGGGATCCATGAATGTGCAAACATCTGGGCCAGTTCCTCTAGTAACTGTTTAGATATGTCATAGGATGAGTGAAACCTCTGACCTGATGGTGGCACTACAGGAAAAATCCCCAAAGTCAGATTCATCCAGTGGGGAGCATGACTGTCGGTGTGGAGTCGCATGGCAGTATTTCTCTTTGTACCGAATGTCGCTGCCTTCCTCCGAGCCAAAACTTTACATTTGTTTGGGAAACACGAGAGTAACTGCACCAGAGCTGACTGAGGGAGACTGCATTGGCTCTTCTTCATGTTGTGTGTTTATACGTGAGGCTGTGTTCATGTGATCTTGGGATGTTTGTGTGTTGGCATGTCCTAAATGCAGCGGTCAAAGATGGATTGAGCACCACCGTGTTTACATGGAGCCTTTCCTGCTAAATGAAGATCTCTTTCATGATGGTTCCCCCTTTCACAAAGAAAATCCATCCGGCTATCCTCCGCTCCCTGCGCGCATCCATCCATCCGCATCTCCGTTCTGACAAACTGTTTCTCATATTGGTTTGTAGATGTATATGTTTCACGGTATCATTGGCCATTACAGGAATGCTTGAGTGTGTCTTGGTGATAAACGTTAGAGTCACATGCAGCCTGAAAGCTTGTGTGCGTGTTTGTACGTCTGAAGCGTGCGTGTGTGTTCATGTGTGTCTTGTGTTAGGTTACCATTAATTGACCACAAACATAATGGACCCACTTAAGAAATGACATGGTCTCCAGGCACATACATCTACACACACATACACACACACTGTCATTGCTTTATTACATTATCTCCCTGATGCGAGAGGCTGATGTTGTCAGTGCTCGTGAGTGTATTGAGAAGTGGTCGTATCAAATGTCGCAACTATTGCACAGTTGTCAATAATGCCACTGTTTGTAATTTATCACAGTGCATTTACACTTGAGCCTCTTATAGGCGCCTGTACGTATGGAATCAGATTTCTTTTTTTCTATACTGGCGAAATGGACAAAATGGTGTTCAAATGAGACGTATTGAATGTTTGGATTTGTCGTTACATTTTAAGTTATAACAAAGTTTGAACAGCTTCTTTCAAGAAGCTGTGAACGGATCTCAGATGAACTTCATCCTGATCGGCCTCCAAAGTGTCCTCTGCCGTGTTAAAAATGGTCAATAGTCTTCAGATACATTTATTAAATACTCTTCTGACTTAACATTTATTTAGTTACATATATTTATAAAACGTGGCACTTTTTCATGAGCCAGAATAAATGTGAAAACATAATCAGTCGACAGTGGACGGACATATTTTCTCCTCCTGGATCTTGACTAAATTGATATGCAGTGACTAGAGTGACAACGTACAAACATTTTTGATAAGGATCCCTTGAATTGTGACAGATTTGTACTGAATGGGACCATGCATTTATACGAAGACTGAGCTCGTCCTCAAATGATTAGCAAATTATCACTTTTTCATGAACCATAAACAGTTTCATCTCAGGTGGAAACCTCACAAAGGACCCACCTGATGTAGCAGTAAACTAATGCACTTGTGTCTTGTTTAAGTGTTTAAGAAGATGAAAACTAACCTTGTGACTAACTCTGTCCCTCTCATAGGGAGGCCTATTAAAGAGCCTCACCGTGAAACAAACCAATAAATAACCATAGCCTAAACTAAGCATCCATGAAGTGTCAAAAACCCACTGAGAGGATGTCAGAAATGTGTCTGGACCGAAATGGAAATGGACATATGGCATATCGATTAGAGTCCCTGAATAATTGTGTCTGTTTTCAGAAGTACACAGCTGGAATCGGCCAGAGATGGAGAGAGAAATAGGCGTGGGAGATGGGGATTTGTGGTGAGAAGGCAAGAGAAAGAGGGAGGGATACTTTCTCATTTTCCTCTCCCTCATTTGAGGAAAGGAAGGGGAGGTCCAGTTTGTGTTATAAACCAATGAAACAAAGACAGTGAGGGAGACGAGAGAGACAGTGAGGTCTGACCGTCAAATATCTAATGAAGTAGATGAACACAAGCCACGCTGAGGAGTGAGAAACCAGGGTGAAAATCACGACCGCGTTTCTCTCATCGCCATCAGGACTGAGCTTCTTGAACAGGTTTACTGTCACACTTCTCTGAAGGCGCCTGTTGAGACGGCACTTTTCCTCTCAGACTCAGGAGGACCTGACCCGCCGCGCTCTCTGACTGGCACTGACGAGCAGCCATGGGCTCCTTGGTGTGCGGCTGCATCACTGACTTCTTCACCTATGAGACCACCAAGTCTGTGGTGGTGAAGAGCTGGTCTGTGGGTATCATCAACCGGGTCGTTCAGCTGCTCATCATCGCGTACTTTGTCGGGTCAGTGATTTGTATTTGACTTCCATGTTTTTTAAACTAAAGACAACCGAAGTGAATGTGAAACTGCTCCTGGCATGCTCAACATCCCCTTTACTGAATTGTCAAATAGCACATGCTTTACTTCACTAAAAGTTACAAATTTAGACAGGAAACACTGGGAGTGATCTGCCACAAAGGTCCGAAGCCAGAGTCCGGTAATGGATGTTGGAGTCAAATGATATTGATGTTGGATCAATGAAATTTTGAAAACTATTTTTTTTTTCTGTGGAAAAATCTGCAGACTTTTTTTACACTTGTTTTAAATTTCTTATATCATTTCTGCTGTACTAAAAGAGCAAGAGCATCATTTCCAGCTTTCTTGAAAAGTGTCACAACACAGGAAAAGCGAAAAATGAAATTTTATTGTTATGGTATCATCCAGATGATTATCTGGATGATTGTCTTTCACATTAAGTGCTGCTGAGCAAAATTCCAGGTGTCGGGTACAATTTTAGAAATTGGAACGGACATAATTTTTCTTGTTCTTCATGAAAACTAACTTTAAGGCTGAATTTGACATAAAAAAGAGCTGAAATGAGTGTGAGCAGTGTCAGCCTCACAGTTCATTTTATGCAGAAACGAGACTCTTCATTTTCTCTCATTTTCTTTCGCTCTTGACCTGCTGTTCAGTCTTTCCTGTTGTGTCCTTTGTCCTGCAGCTGGGTCTTCATCCACGAGAAAGCTTATCAGGTGACCGACACCGGCATCGAGTCCTCTGTGATGACCAAAGTAAAAGGCTTTGGCTACCATAACGGCCACGTGATGGATGTGGCCGACTACGTCTTCCCCCAACAGGTGAGTGGCCCTGATAACACCTGGTTAACTATAAGCATAAATATAAGCATGACCTCTGATCTTTGGTGCGACCACTGCTTTCAAATATCTATCTTTTTGCATGGTGAAATGCTTTATCTGAACAGACTACACACATAACCTCCTTAGGGTGGAATTCAAGCTTTGGTGGTTTGTGGTGTGTGTGAAGCATCGGCGAGCCAGTGTGAGTCGATAATGTCAGTGTTAATCCAGCATTAGCATTTAGCATTTTTATGATACGATGCCCTACACGAGGTACATGTTGGCCTCTGTGTAGCGTCACATAAACACACTGTTCCACTGTGTTTCAGGGTGCAGGTGTGTTCTGCATCATGACCAAAGTCATCATCACCGAAAATCAGTTCCAAGGAAAATGCCCAGAGGTGAGGACACACTGAAGTATCTGGTTACCGATCAGTTTTAGTGGTTGTTCAGATTTTACTTATTACATTTGAAGCACTTCATAGAAGGGACAAGGTTAATTTATTTATCGTTTTACAACACAGGGTGGGGTAAGGAAATGCTAATTGTAGTCTGTGTTGTATGTTACTCACAATACAAAAATGATAGAAATGGATGAATAAATAAGATGTCATAATTTGGGGATTTGAGGAACATCTTTTAAATCACTTCTTAAAACCTTTTTAAAGCATTTCGCTAATCTTTGCCCCAATTTCTACTTTTGCAGTCAATGTCTTATCTGTTATACATGTTTATTTCATTGAAGGAAAGACTGAGAAAGCTGCTCATGCATAACTCTGATGTGAGTGTGTGTGTGTGTGTGTGTGTTTCAGTCTGTTAAGATGTTCAGCTGTACCACAGATAAAGAATGCCACAAGCATTTTGGCGCCATCCTTTCAAACGGTGAGTCTGACCTCTTCTTGTCATATTATGACTGTAGGTGTTACCTGGACATGGAGCTCATTATCATTCTCCTCCAAACACAAAAAGACTGCAGAGGCCAAACGCTCAATCAGTTTAACACGCAATAAGATCAGCAAACTGGAAAGTTCGGCCGCCTCCCTCCAACATCTCCAACTTTTACATTACTACAATCTTTCAGTCAAGTGATTGACAGCCGGCCTGCAGTTCTGTTGCTGCTGCACTGTCTTCTGTCCTCTGTCCTCTGTCCACTGTCCAGTGCAATGACCACATTCGCTTCTATTTGCATTAGTTGTGTCTATTTATCTTTTCAATCTTTTATTTCATCAGAGTAAGATTTTTCCACTGCAGGGTAGTTAGAAAATGCAGAAAAATTTCATATAAATTCTTCTTGCAGTTATTCACTATTTACTGTCTTCTACACCAGGAGTAATAACAGGCACTTGTCTTAAGCCCTCAAATGACTCCAAGGGTCAGTGTGAGATTGAGGGATGGTGTCCAGCCGAGAATGACAGCATCAAGATGTAAGATTAACACACACACACACAGATACGCATGTGCACCAGATGACATTTCCCTTTTTTAAAGCCTCAGTTGTCATCCTCACTCCTCCTTCTCTGTCAACATCCTCCTCAGCTCACCGATGCTGGATGTGAACAACTTCACCATCTTCATCAAAAACAGCATTCGTTTTCCACTCTTCAATGTCACCAGGTAGGTCACACACACGCACATTTTCTAATTTCATTCATGGTAACTTAGTTAACTTATTTTTTTTCCAACATAAAATCACTCTCTCTCAGAGGGAACTTCCCCTCCACAATGACGTCTGATGACATCAAGAAGTGTACCTACCATCCAGAGAAGAGCCCTTTCTGCCCCATCTTTCGTGTGGGGGACGTGCTGAACTACACTGGGCAGAACGTGGCCGGCCTGGCAGACAAGGTCCGTCCTCCATCTCCTCGTTCCTCCTGCTTCTCTTCAAACTTTCCTTCATCCTCAAGGCTAAAATACTGTAGCTGCACAGGAAGCTACGCACAAAGTGGCCGATTTGTGACATGCATGGGAAGAGGAGGAGGGGCTGTACTGTCGTGAGGGAAAACCCCAATTTGAATAAGTTGAATAAGATTCGGAACTCTGACCAACAAGCTGGAGGGCCAAAAACGGGAAATTATTGTAGCTTATTGGCTGGTTTGCACCATTTATTTATTACACGTCCACGTTTCAGTATAAGATGTTCCACAAAAGGTGAATGCTTTTCAGAGGGAAGGTAACTGACCTTTAGCAAGCCTGTTAGCTTGAAGAGAGCTTTGTTTTCCCTCTTTAATAACTTTATTAAACAATATAGTTTCCACTGGTCCACAAAGAGACGAGGAGTAAACAGAATAGTCAAGAGAAAATGTAGACAAGAGCACTATTGTGTCTGACCAGCTGGTGCATCACTGAGCCTCTTGATCATCTGCTTCTTCTTGTTTTCCCTATGCTACTTTCCGACTTGAGCTAGTTCTGGTTACTACAAGCCAAAGACTGAGCACACAAAACGCAGGCTAAATTGACCCTCTTATATGCTCACCTCATTGTTACAGGTGTCCTTTTCTTTCAGGGTGGAGAAATAGGAATAAACATTCAGTGGAGGTGTAACCTGGACATGAACATTGAGAACTGCGTCCCCAAGTACTCTTTCACTCGACTTGACGCACCATTTGCCAAGAACGCCGTCTCCAAAGGCTACAACTTCAGGTAGTGAGGCTGATTTTTCCTCTGGATGTCAACTCAGTCTTTTTGTGCCTTCTCAAACATTGATCACTTTTTTTCTTGTCTTTGGATCCAGGTTTGCAAAATATTACAAGACAGAGAATGGAACTGATTTCCGGACACTTCACAAAGCGTATGCAATCCGCTTTGATGTTATGGTCACTGGAAACGTGAGTTGTGTGAAATTGTAGCGAACTGGGAATTGGTGTGTGCATGTGTCCATTTGTGTGTATTTTTAAACAACAACACTGAGAACATGTTTAAATACATCCTTTAAGGTTATGTAGTGCCACTGATAGTGGCTGGATAGTGTGGACAGTGTGACTGTCGTTTGCTGAAAGAATTAATCTCTTTAAAGGAATAGTTTGATATTTCGGTAAATCCACCTTTTTGGTTTCTTGCAGAGATTTAGATGAGAACATCGATTCGATTCTCAGATCTGTAATATGTAGCTGGAACCAGTAGTCGGTAAGCTTAGCTTAGCACAAGCACTGAAACAGGTTGAAACAGCTAGCCTGGCCCACATGTAACCTCTCGCAAAACCTTGTAATTTCTATTTATTTATACTTTTTATAATCTTGTAATTTATTTATGTATTTTATTTTATTTTTTTCAAAATGTAACATGTTAATTGATGAGCTTTGGGGGTGCTGATGGATTTTGTTACCTCAGGAGACAGGCTAGCTGTTTCTCCCCTTCCAGTCTTCAGGCTGAGCTAAGCTAACTGTTTGGTAGCCGTTTGTACACTTTTCAATGAACAAGTTGTGCAGAACACTTACAAAAAGTGAAATACAAGTATTATTTAATATTGTAGAGAGAGCACTTCTGTCTGGAGCTGTACCTCAGCTGACTCCATCTCTTCCTGCCTTTTTCTTTCAGGCAGGAAAGTTTGACACAATCCCAACACTGATCAACTTGGTCGCTGCCTTCACCTCTGTTGGACTGGTAGGAGTTTCTGATCCGGCTTAAGATAGAGAATGTATTTGTCTTCTTCTTGTCAGCTTTCATAACACTTTTTTTTTTTCATCTGTGTCTTCAGGGTACGGTTCTCTGTGATGTTATCTTACTGAATTTCTTGAAAGGGGCAGATCAGTACAAAGCCAAGAAGTTTGAAGAGGTAAAGCAGGTTTTTTCTGTTTGTCTTTTGCTTTTCAAATACATCTGCATGCATTTCCAGACACTGACGGCAGAGTGACTCTGAGCAGAGCTGTGAGCGTTTCTGTAAGACCTTCATCCCATATATATATATATATATTTTTTTTTTGTCCATCCAGGTGTCAGAGGCTCAGATCGCAGCATCCCTTGCTCAGAGCCCAGACAGCCAGCTGTCACTCAAACCAGGTATCAAGAGCTCGTACGACTCTGGATCCATTTCCCTCGATACGTGTGACCAACCAATCTGACTGATCTGACTATCTGAAGAACTGGGCATCCCTCTTTCTCTCTCTTTCTCTCCCCCTTATTGCCTCGCAAGAGATTCATTATGTCTTTTCTGGTTGCCAGGGTCATGCAGTCAGTTTTAATTTGCCAGGTCTATGAAACTGTGTCAAGGAGGACAACGTTGCTGCCAGGGGAAAAGAACTGAGGCCTTGTAGCTGTGAACAATAACTGGCAGACTGGAGCCTCCTGGTTAGTTCCCCTAAAAAAGGTTCAACTCTTCACCATTTACATACAGTTAAGTTCAAACTACAGTCATTAAACTCAGAGGGAAGCATCCTGTAGTAAAAATGTTATTTTATTGTAAGCAGTTTCATTTTACAAGACATTTTACGGCGTCTTAACTCCAATAAACTGCAACCTCCTGTTTGTCAGCCAAAATATTAAAGTTGAATAAATCCCCTTCTCGTTTTCACTTAGCTTCGCTCAAACGAGCCAGAAATTGGAAAATATGTTCAACACAAAAAAAACAGTGCTGAGAATAAACTTGTTTGCGTAACATTTTGAGTATTCCTCTTTCTTGTTGTGTTCACGCACGCACCGACTGCCCTTTGTCTCTGTCCTGCACAAATAAATGCGCTGAAGAGTCCCTTAATGGTGACATGGTTTGATAATGGCGTATGTGTTGTGGGAGGGGACAGCAGTGAGGTAAATGTGTGTGTGGTTTGAGGTTTACAAATGGACCATTATTAGACTCCTTCTGGGCGATGACGCACAGTAGGCAATGTTACTGGACAGACTAATGGACTAATGCAAGTCTTTTTTTTTGTCTGGACAATCCAAAATGAGTCTAAAATTATCTGTATTTCTCCAGTCCACTCCCACACTTTCATCTCAGGCATTTAGCTAATTCTCTCTCTTTTTTGCTGTCTTTCTCACCCACATACTGCACCTTTTAGTGCCTCCTCACCCCTCCTCTCTCTGTTCCCCCCGTTTCATGAAAAACTGACCAAGGCACTAATAGATGAGCTAAAGAGCCTCTTAATGGCTCTGACAGTGATTTAAGAGAGAAGATAGCTGTGAAGGGAGGCCACAGAGGAACTGACAGCAGTTAGCCACCAAGTTTGATGTACTAATTTAATTACACAAATCGATATAATGCAAGGAAAGGAAATTACAGAATATGATACACAGTGCCATGAGGTGCTCTATCTCTCCCAAGGATGCCTCGAATCACTCTGTAGCTCGTCTGTGGACAGAATGAACTCATAGTTTCAAAGTTTTTTGACTACTAGAACAGCATTTGGAGGCAAAGCAAGACTGGATGTGTGTGCCACTGAGACGGCAAGCAAATGGATTCAAAATATGGTTTCAAGAGTTGACCAGACAGCTGCGGACTCTCAGAAACCACTGCTGCTCTGCAGTCGCCGCTGCTTCAGCTCTAACTATCACTTCTCCTCCTCTGGGGTTTAATTTCCAGGATGGCCGGACATTGAGCCATTACCAAGAGACGGAGTGACACTCACAAGAGACCAGAGAGTAGTTTGCTGCTGTACAATGTGAGACAGGAGGAGGAGGAGGAAGAGGAGGAGGACATCAACACAATCTGTCTGATAAAAGCTGGTGGAAGAATATTTACTCCAGCAACCAAATCAGCTTAAAGGCAGCTGATGCCACACTGGCAGTATATAATCCAGTCTAAACAGACAGACAGAGAGGAGAGCATGGACAAAAATGGATGAATTAAAAGTGACAGTCATAAAAGTCATCATCCTTGTGAGGTGAAGAAATTAGACTTGTTGCCACTGAACCTCTGGTGCAGCTGGAGAAGTCTGATGTGGCAGTTTTACCTTCAACAACTGCAGCTGAAGTGCTGAGAAGCAAAGCAGCGTTGCAGGTGTAGATGGTTGTAGTTGCCAAGGCTTGAAATAGTCTCGACACGGTGGTGGGACGAGGAGCAACAAGACACAGAGAAGTGCATCAGGTGTCCAAACAGAAATCCAGTCTGCAAACTTTCCATGTGCACTGCAGAACACGCTCATCTTAAGTCTTGAAATCACACCTCTCACAGGAGACGTGAGGTGATGATGCAGTTAAAGCAGATGAAACTGCTTCTGAGATGAACCATCTCACCTGATCTCATTTATTTTTCATTCGTCCTAAGACAAGTCTGTCTCAGTGCTCTTTTTTTGCAATTTCACTATCTGTGCTTCCTCCCCGTGTTCCTCCTCTTCAGAGCCAGTATCCAGGCAGGGAGAACAGGCCGGCGTGCTGGTGCTACCTCCTCCATCACTGCCTGCTCCACCTCACCCTCCTGCTCTACCACAGAGTCCTCTTCTGCTCCTGTATCCTCCTCTGAGTCTGTAGCATCCAGATCCAGCTCTGGGGGCACTATGGTGACCACCTCCTCTGAAAAGCGAACCCGCCGGTTGTCCTCGACTCGCCTCTGATCCAGGGTATGATGAAAGGAATAAAGAAGGAAAGATGGACAGAAAAGAACAAAGAAAGAAAATGTCAGATTTACTTTCAGCATTCTGAAGCGTTATATTTAACGTTCATCACTCAAACAGTAAATTCGACATGTATGTAGAAAGAATAATGAATGAATAGTTATATCAGTTTAAATTTAGCATTTCTTTCTTTCATTCTGCTTAGAATTAGTATGCAGAATGGATTTTGGTCACATTCATACTGTGTCAATGGCATTTTTACATTTTATACCACAAGGAGGCAGTGTTATAAACATTTTTTTAAACTTACCCTTTTGGTCATTATTTCTACTGAGGACTCTGAATCCTGGGATATGGAGTGTTTGAGGACACCCTTGGGTGCGTGAGCAAAAGGAGCAAAAGGAGTAAAAGAAGACGGACTGAGAGGTGGAGGAGGAGAGTTCAGGGTGTATAAAGGTATGACGTTATCGTGTGATGCTCCTGTCTCCTCCATCACATGGCTACTTGTTGGACTCAGTGAGGATATGGACCCCTCTGCAGGACAAGACACGAGAATTAAGTTTTTTAAAGGCCATAATTTCAGCCCTGTTTGTCAGCTGCAACAAACATCAGACTGCTATCAACTCAAATACCTGAAATATGTGATTATGCAGCGTGTTAAGTTGCTCTGACCTCTGTCTGCCTGTTTTGCGTCACTCATTGTCTCTGTTGGAAGCCTCTCGTCTCTCCTCTCAGCAGGCTGGTGCTGTCTCTTTCGGTTCAGGTGGGCTCTGCTCTTCAGCAGTGAGTTGTTCAGAATATCTGCAGGCTGCAAATACAAACAGACAACAGGGTGAAGTGCTTACATGTGTTTTCATGTTCGTGTTGATGGTTTAGTAAAGACATTAATTTTGTCAATGTGGAGAGGATGAACATCAGATAACTTAAAATCCAGTGGAGTAAGTATGTAACCTTTGCAGAAGACAGAGGTCTCAGTTGCTGTCCTGGTCCATCTGATTGGATGTGTCCATGCTCCATTGGTTCTGACCGCTCAGCCTCTCTGTGAATATGCTGCTGTTGTTCTTCTGAAACGTCCATGCTGACAGGTCGGAAAGCAACAGGTGATATTTGTGCCCTGCTTAAATCTGAAATTGGTGACGCCTCCGTGCCCCTGAAGCTACACTGGTTGTTCACACCACCTTGGTGATTCAAAATCACAGGTGACTGACTGCTATCATGAGGTTTCAGTGGGATTTTGAGTTCTTCTGATGACCTCTGATTGGCTGAGGTGGCTGATTGGTTGGGGTTTAGGAACATGGCCCACTCTTGACCTGTGACGATCTCCTCCAGTAAGCTAAATGAGCCCAGGCTAAAGTCAAAGTCACCAGTAGACCTGGCACAAGAGAAGACATTCTGTCAGTTCAAAGCAGTACTGGCATGCCATCAGCTAAGCAGAGAGGTATCTCAGAGGTCTTCACAGTCAGTGCAACACCCGGCACCCTCGCTCAAATGAGGATAAATCTGGTGATTTTCTATATTTTTCTTACTGTAAACAAATGAAACAACAAATTATTAATTTATGAAGTACTGTCAGCAAGTGCTCTCTGTGTCACCAAAGCCTGATCTTACTCCTCTGTACCATAAATCTCCATATTATCTAAACATGTGAATACTTCTTCCACCAGTGGTTTTGTTGACGATGTTCATTTTGCAATGTGAAAGTGACTGAATGTTGGCTGATGACAGACGCTGTCAGTGACAGGGGTGTGTTTGGCACATCAGACCAGACAGGCACATCGGAGAGAACAAATATCCATGCAGACTAATTCCATAACTGCAGTTGGAAATGTCTCAGAAATACTTCACATATTGTACTCGTGTTGCTTCAGGGCTGAGTGACAGATTAAAAAAAAAGAAAAGAAAATGACTGTGAGTTTTTAGCCTGTGTCATGCTCACTTCAGTACTGGTGTGGGTGTATTTTTGTATTTTTAGTATAATTTCTTGGTTTAATACCTCGTATATCCTTCATTAGTGCCGTCTTCTGTGCCTGTCAGAGGGGTGTGACTGGGATCACTGCTGTCCAGTGAATAGATGCTCCTTCCTTCCTCCTTATCTGATGTGTTGATGAGAGTTTCTGCTGTAAAAAGCTGGTTTTGAGGTGAAATCTGTGAAGAAAACAAGTTGCAGTTTCATCTGAGGATGCTTGTTTTTCAATGTTGACAACAGAAAATAAGTATCATCACATTGAACTACTTACTTCAATCCCTTGCTCACTATTCTGTTCTTCTTCTTTTCCCTTTTTGCCAAAACTCCCCGGCCTGTCCCTCCATCTCTCCTTGATCTTCTGAGTCCATCTTCTTGTTCTGTTCTCAGACGATCGCTGTTTTCTTCTTGAGCTGCTGTTTGTTGACTTTTGGTCACTCAGGACAATCTGCATGTCTTTGCTTTGTGCCGAAGCTCCAAATCCTCCATTTCCCACATGGACAGCTTTATCCTCTTGACTTCCCGTTTTAAGATTTGCCTCTGAGGGCTTCGAGGACCACACATAGGCTTTGGGTGTAAAACCCCGGTCATAGTCCTGATTCTGTCCCATGCTTGTTGCAGCATCTTTATTATTAAGGGTGTGCCTTGTCGTTGCAGAACTGTGAAAACTCACGCTCTCCCTATCAGTCCTCTCAAAGGAAGTGATATCAGCATCCTTAAGTGATTGAGCAGGAAACAGCTGCCCTGTTCCTGTTGGGGTGATCCCAGGCTTTGTGGCCTGTCCCAGCACCCTCTTCTCACCCGTGCCACCATCAGTATTGTCTCTGTGGTTGGGAAAGGAAATGAGACCCCTGTCCACGTCACAGCTGAGACCTGGTTGTTTTATTACCCCGCCTTTGAGGCCACAGTTACTGTCCGCTGCAGAGATCCCGAACTCTTTCGAGGGTATACCATTAGTGTAAACCTCAAAGCCATTTACAGGACTGTTGTTCACTTTCTGGATGTTGGGGGCTCCTCTCTCTCCACCTTGCCCCCATGTGGAAGCAGCTGTGACAGGTACAGGTGTGTGCAGAGATGCCTGGCTTTCTCTTCCCGACTGGAGCCTCAGTCTCTGCAGCATGGACTGCAGCAAGGCCTGAGTGTCTGGTGGATTCCCTGACTGAGACATCTAGGAGCAGAACTGCTGTGGATCAAATCCAGAAGACACAGAAAAGCTTGACAACAATGAGTGCGTGTAAACACTCTGATGTAGTCCATTAAACCAGGATGGATACCACACAGGCTTACGTAATGAGTTGCTTTAAAAAGAAACTGGAGACCGTGACTATGTGTGATTCTCGTCACCCCTTTGTCCAACGTTTGCTGTTAGCATTTGCTGTTCCTCTTTTTTTGTATTCCAATCTTTTTCTGTTATCTTCTTAATAGTTTCTCGTGACAAGTATGAAGACAGGACAATCTCTAAAGGTTTTTACTTCCTCAGATAGGATACAAAATCTTCTTTTTCTCTGCTCGTCATACTGCCAACACTCCTCCATAATCCTCATAAGTTTCAGCAGCACTCTGACTCTTGTCTCCTTGTGTCTTTTCAAGGTCTAGCTCTTTCACCAAATGTCCATGGTTTCAGGAAACAAAGGTTGTTTTAGTCACACCTCTTTAGAAACAGTCACCAGTGAAGGGAGGAGAGACGGTGCACGGCAGCGTTCCTCAGATCTGACACACTGAAGCAGACCAGCGAGAAAGACCAGTGAGGTGAGATAATTGTGACTCTCCCTCACTCTCTCTGCCCATCTTTCTGTTTGCCCTCCCTTCCTTCCTATTTCTCTCCCGGGCTCCCTCACTCACACATGTGCACACACACCCTCTTTCTCACCACCATGAGCCTTGAATGGTAATTACAGGGCATTTTTAGTGTGCGGCTGCTATTTATATGCCTTCAGAATGAAAGAAATATGAAAATGTCAGCAATGGCCTTTGGAATAACCCATTTTATAGGAACTCTGTGAACTCTTTTGTCTTTTTTTGTGAACTAAAAATATCGAAAGCTTTTTGAAAAAATTCTTTATTTTTAGGTAAGTGATGAAAGAACTACTACTACTACTACTACTAATAATAATAATAATAATAATATGCATTCTTGGGTTATTTTAAGAAAAGCTGCTTATATTCATTATCATGTTATTATGTTAACATTATTATGTTCATATGTTTAGTGTTTCACAGCACAGCAGCGTTGTTAATCTGCAAAGTAACTTGTATTTACAGTTGTCAGATCAATGTTAGAGAGTAAAGAGTACAATATTTGTTTGTAAAGTGGTATAAAATGGAAATATATAGCAGTATATACGTATACACAAATCAAGTACAATTATCTCAGAATTACACGACAGTACTTGAGCACTTAGTTACTTTGCAACGTTGACATAAATTACTGATGTTGTCTCTTTCTGCAATTATAATTATTATGCGTTACAATCATTACACTGGCCTAATAAACATAACCGAAACATTAATTCACGTACTAGTAATCTCATATTATCGTTTACAATGACTCAATTTCCTTATCCTGCATGATAATCTTATGTCAGACATTTTTCAAATTTTCCTCCTTCATGTGTTTATAACGAAGCCAACTGTAAATACCGAACAGCACTTTGCTGAAAACTCGCTGCTGTTAAACTGTCAATTCAGAAGCCCATTGCGCATGCGTTTTGTCTCGTTTAGTCCCACGCCCCTTTGACTTCTTGCCCCGCTGATTGGTCTATGCTGCGGAAGCGGGTTATGGCGGCGTAAACAACGCAAACACTAGTGTGAGACACTGCGAAGTTGAACTGCTGTAGGAAATAAAACCTAAAAATTAAGTTATAACTAAATGGAATATGTTTTCAGCACTCAAAGTATTTCGGTTGAATGTGCAAACTATTAAAACCCATTGGTTCGCTTGGTGGTTTTTAGCCGCTAGTTTCGGCTAACGTTTAGCCACGCTGGCTAACTTAACGGAAAAGTGGTATCTAACTGTAGTTATCTTAATTTAAAGAAATGGACTGCGTCGTTACGGGAGGAAACGTGAAAGGTAGCAAACACTTCCTGATTTTGTCAGCCCTGTCTTTAACAAGAACATCAGCATATGATAACAGTTAGCGGTATCGTAATTCTGTTGTGTGTATGTGCGTGTGTGCATGTACCGTCCAGTGCTGGCCAAAGCCATCCATTCTCTGTCCAGGATCGGTGATGAGCTCTACGTTGAGCCGCAGGACGATGGGGTAATTTTCTCTGATACTGGCATATACACCAACACTTCCTTCTGCAATGCATATAGTCTTGTTGTTTCCTGTTGTTGCACACTTTCCGTCAATGAATAATACTGATATGTTTTTTTTCTCTCTTGTAGCTTGCCCTGCGGTCTGTGAACTCCTCTCGGTCGGCATATGCTTGCTTCCTGTTCGCACCACTCTTCTTCAGCAGGTGCAGACTGTGTGCATGTATATGAACGGCACTGTGGTGTGTGTGTGTGTGTGTGTGTGTGTGTGTGTGTGTGTGTGAAGGAGAGAGAGTGAGTCACTGAACATCACATTTTTGTGTGCCATTTTATAGGAGCCTCAATACAACTTCCTCTCCCATTTCTTGTGCAGGTACACTCTCCCCAGTGGGTACGCCTTCCGCTGCAAGATGGCAATAAAGGTGTGCTGAGAGAAAAAGATGAGCTATGGTTCTTCTGATGCTGTACACAGTTTAGGTGTCATATTCATACATTTACATAGATTTTGATCTTCTGTCAGTGGTTCTGAACCTCTTTTGCATGTACATCTCCAAAGCCTTATCAGATGAGCTCAAGTACTCCATCGTCATCACCACCTGTTGTTTGATATCACTGCAATCATTCTTTCATACAAGACATGTGGATATTTACATGATTCAGAGCAGAGTCTGACTAATGAATGAACGTCACAGTTTCTTTTCTGACTTCAGCTTCAAATGCTGTCTTTCCGGTCATGTTGCTACCGTGGCTTGGCTTTGATGCTATCTTTGTGCAAATTTTGCAAAACCCATTGGCTTCCTCGTTTTAACTGTTGTGCATGACAGTAATTTCAAGGGGTAGATTATGTGTCAGCAAGTAGTTGAATTGTCACACGTAAAAGATATCGGCCAAGTGGAAACTGATAGTTGTAGAGATTAAAGTAAGGTGCACTCATGTATAATATGTCCTTAAATGTGACTAAGATGTTGTTTTCATGGCTGCTTCAGTGTCCTTCACATAGTTGGTCTTGTCCCTTTGTGTGTATTTATTTGTAATCCATCTTGTGTTCCTCTGTGTGTGAGTCAGAGTGTGCAGGCCGTATTTAGGTCTCTAGCATCTCTGGAGAAAACAGTGGAAAAGTGTCACATCAAGCTGGAAGAGCAGAAGAGCCGCCTCACTTTCACCCTGCACTGCAAACACGGTATCAGTGCTTCACTTCCTTCTCGGTTCATGATGCTTTACACGCATGATTTGAAAAGGATTACATCTCATTTACACTAACACATATGTGATTTATCATTCATGTTGCACATCATGAATGCATTACGTTGCAGTGTCTGTGGTTGTGTACTCAAAGTGATTGGTATTTTCTCTGCAGGCCTCCTGAAGACACATAACCTGTCGTTTCAGGACAGTGAAAGCTTACAGGCAGTATTTGATAAAGACAGCTATGGCAATATATTCAGATGCCAGCCCAGGTCTGTAAAATGTTTAAACGTTCTTTGTTATAAATATAATAGAGATCTGTCAGCCTCTCTCTCTATGTTTGTATCTGGTTTTCATATTGCCCTTTAATTGGTGCTTTTTAAGGTGGATGCAGGTATTTTTAGACTACAGTTGGTTGATTAAATGAATAAATGCAATTTCCAAATAAAGGGAAACTAAGTAGCTGTTGTCATAGAGGAACCTGCATCAAGGCTGATGTCAACTCGCCACATTCACAAACTGTAAAACTAGTCCAAACCCTCAAGTAGCAGTAGAAGTTTTTTTTGTTTTGTTTTGTTTTGTTTTTTTTTTGTTGTCCTTCCTCACTCACAGCTCACTTTTGGTTCTCCCTTGCTCTCAGGCTGCTGGTGGACACAGTTGCGCACTTCCCTCCTTCTCTGGAAGAAGTGACTGTGTCAGTGAGTGATGAGCGGATGTGGGTCAAGAACCACGTGGAGGAAGAAGGTGACTTGGTCATGTATTTTTTTTCACTCAGCAGCTACAAACATGCATTTTTGAAACAGTTGTCCTTCATCGACAGAACTTATTTAGAATCTGGGTCTCTTTTTCGACAAATATACTGAAGTTTCAAATGGCACAGCAGTAACTTTCAATAACAGAAGAAAAAAAAACATAGAAAAATAATCATAGTTTGAGTGTATTTGATGATATTTACTAATACCACAGCCCTAATGAGTCAAGGAGCTTTCTATTACAAAAATAAGAAGCATTACTTTTATGTCACTGATAGTGACAGGGAGACATAAAGCAGTAAAGGGAAAGAGGACAGACATGAACCCAGTGGTGCCCTCGAGTGGCAGAAAGGCAGAGCTGCACTGTGTAGTCTCAGGTCTCTTGAGCCAACAGATGTAGGGATTTTTTTTTGTTTTAGAATAAACATCAATAGAATATAAAGTTATGAATCTTGTCTCTGCTTTTACTTTTACTTTTCTTACTGTGTCTCTCACTGTCTGTTTCCCTCTCAGACCAGTCCAAGGCCATGCTGACAGAGCTCTATCTAGCCTCAGACGAGTTTGAGCATTTTGCCGTCCGAACTCAGAACAGTGTCACCTTTTGTCTGAAGGAGTTACGGGTGAGACAGAGGACAAAGGGAGGGTTGACAGAACAAAACAATAGGAGGATTAGTGAGGAGGGAGAAGACTGGGAAATTGAGAATCAGAAAAAAAATAGGGAGAGGGGGAGAGAAGTGTTTTGAGGGAAAAGACACAGATGGCAATTTGCAGACATGCTTCATTTTTTAATTAAATATTTCTTGCATTGAGTTGCTCATGATAGAGGTTTGCTAAGTACGTGTCTGTCATCTCTCCTCCAGGGTTTGCTAGCGTTTGCAGAGGCTACTGGTCTCCCTATTTCTATTTTTTTTGATGAACCAGGCAGGTAAGCATATTGATGTTGCAGGTAAGCAGCATCGTACAGATGACAGCTCATCACCACAATGTACTGACATTTACATTGCGCATGTGTGTGTCAGCCCTATAGTGCTTTCAGTAACAGACAGTGTCCTGGAGGGGGACTTTGTGCTGGCCACCCTGTCTGATGACCTCCACCAACGTAAACACAACAAAAGACGGTAACATTCAAACAAAACTGAATGCACTGAATGATGTGGGGCTGGAAGGTTTCCTGTCAGCCAGCCTTCTCTTTGTCATTCATGTTATTTTTCCCTTCTGTCTCTCTCCTCAGAGCACACACGCCCCCGCCCCCTCCTGATGACTTCATGAATGACGACATAGACTCCTACCTCATCACCATGGATACCAGTATTGCACCAGGTCCCTCAGCTACAGGTCTACCCACACCCCCGTCAGCTAATGCCACATGTTCAAAACAGCCGGCTGCAGCCAAACACAGGTCAAGGCCATGCAGTGAGGAGGAGGAAGATGAAAGGGGTGATTCAGCCGGACCTCCTAATAAAAAGGTATGGCTTTGTACAGCGGTAGATAAATATAGCAGGAGAAGAAGCTGTGTATTTGGATATGAGAGATCTTTGACTGACGCAAATTACTTGTCTCCTAACTGCTCTAATTAGACAAAACCCTGTGGCAGACATGAGTTCAGATTCTGTGCAAGTCGAGGGTTTTTGTGTCAGATCTCAAAGTTTTGTCTTGTTTTGGCAAATCACATCAGGAATGGACTCTAGGTAACAGTTGGATTTCACTTGGAGAAATTACTTGTGTTTTACGTTTAAAATAAATCATATTATCTCCTGTGTTTTCCTCCCACAGTTCTGTTCCCTGTTCTTTGGATCGGTGCTTCCTCCATCGTCTCAGATGTCCACTCAACCAGTGATAAGTCAGGAAGTGCTGGCCAGTGACAGCGAGGATGATGAACAGTGAAGTAGAGTGACAGTGGACTGACGGGTGGAGAGGAGAGCGATGGACTGACCTGAAATTGTGTGCAGTATAACTTTCACACACCTGCCACCTCCAAGGTCAAAACTATGCAAAGACTGTACAGTACAGCACAGGATGGTCACCGCCAGTGTATTCCAGCTTTTTTTGGAGTATAATGTGAATTTTGTCTTGAAAATAGGGCATTATGTGAAAGTGGACATGAAGCACTTCCTGTTTATTTTCAGCCTGTTTGGTTTGTGATCAAGGTCAAAAAAGCTCCTCTAAATAAAAGAGACATATTTTTCAAAAGTATGTTAACACTATTTTAATATTTATTTACATGTCAAAAGGTTCAAGTATGACAAAGATTTAGGATCTCCGCACATCAACCAGTATGGAGCTCAAACTAGTTCCTCAGCAGGACAATGAGGGATCTGCATTCGGTCTGAGCACTCAGTAAAACGCCTCCTCACCCTTCCAGATTGGAGAGCATTTGTTTTGTCAAAAGTAAGATTCAGCATAAGAAGTAGAATGTCTAAGAGTCTGTGATTCAGTCTTTGCAGGCTCATAACTGCTCCCTTTCTCTCTTTGGACCTGGAAACTTTTCCCCCTCGTCTGCGGTTTCCTCCTCTCTCCCTCCTTCTCCTTCTCCTTCTCCTTCTCCAGCTCCTTCTCCCTCTTCTTTCTCAACCTCTCCTCCTCTTTCTCCCGTCTCTCTTGCTCCCGCCGCCTCCTCCTCCTTTCCTTGGAGCTCAATTTCTCCTCCACCTCTTCCTTGGCCGGTTTCTCTGTTCCGTCACTGAAGTCCTGAATCAGGATTTTGGGGACTTGCATTTTGGGCTTTCCCTTTGCTTTGGCCTTTTTGGGCTGCTCTCCTCTCAGTCTGCGGAAGAGACCAAAACGTTTCGGGGGGCCGGGCGGCTCTGTCCCCTCAGCTGCTTCTGCAGACGGTGATGAAGGGCCTTCAGAAGTCACATCAGGAGGACTTTGGCTTGGGTTTACAGCTCCTGGATTGGACTGGGATTCAGTGTGTTTAACTTCTGGCTGATTAGAGACAGGCTGTGATTGGCTAATTTTTTGTGGCATGGTGAAGAGATCTTCAGAGAGCCTGCGCCCTAACCTGGACCCATGGGAGCTGGATGACTTGCGGATGCGGAAATCTCCAGAAGACCGGCTGCTGCGATGACCGGAGGCTTGTGTCAGGCTGCTGTTATTCATCTCAGTCTGGTCTTTTACTGGGTGGGACTCTTCGTCTTGAACTTGCAGGTTGCTGTCAGTATTTGAGTGTGCTGGTTCAGTTGAAATAAAGACGTCATCCTCCCCTGCTGTGTTGTCTTCAACATTTTCTGTGCTTCCTTCCTCCCCCTCAGCACCCAAAGTGGCCTGGATCTTCGGTTGTTCAGGAGCAGGTTCCTCAGTGGTGCTCATGTCTACTGAGCTTGTCTTCCCATCAGGCTCGGCGGTGGGATTCTCTTCTCCCCCCTCTAAAGCCACCTCCTTCTGTGGAGGTGCTGTGGAGTCAGCAGTCTCCTCGTTCTTCTGAGTTTCTGCTGGTGTTTCCTCTGCTTGTGTTTGGTCGTCATCAGTCAGAGATCTTTCTTCTCTTTCCTGTGTGGGTTCAGTTGCGACTGTGTCACACTCTTCCTCTGAACACGGAGAGAATGCTTCACTTGACTCAGTGTCATTTGAAACTGGTATTTCTGCTTCAGCTTCTGCTTCAGCAACTAAGTCAGTGTCTTCTCTAGATTGTATGCATTCAGGTGAACACAGTATTAATGTCTCTGCTTCAGTCTCGTGTTGTTCTGAGTCTGTTTGGACTATTTCAGCCTCCAATTCTTCCCCTGAGGCTGCGTTCTCCTCCACCTTTTCCTGAGTCTGTACCTCTGCGTGAGTTTGTGTCTCTGTTTGCTTGTGGGACTTTTCTTTAAGGTCTGTTTCTGCTAATGACTCAGTGCTGTGATATTTTCCTTCAGATGCATCCCTCTTTGAGCTGTCTTCTGTGATCACTTCCTGCTGTTGCGTCTCTGTCTCCACTGTAGGATCGTTGACAGTTGGGGCTTTGCCCTCGCTGTCTGTCTCTGAGCCTGGACTTGTCTCAGTTCCTGTTTCTGAAACGTCTATGACTGGGCCCACCTGCGTCTGTTGCACATTTTCAATTTCCGTGCACTCCTCTGGTTTCACGTCAGCCTGAATCACGTGTTCCTCACTTGGGTCTACGTTGACCTCCGTCTCCACCTCAGTGTTTGTGTCTGCATCAGTATCTTTCAGTGTCTCAGTCTGATTTTCCTCCACAGCGTGTGTGTGTCCACTTTCTGTCTCTTTCTTTGTGTCCTGGACCTCAGTGTCCTGGTCGTTGCTTTTGTGACTCTGCTGTTCCAGGTCTTGTGATTGGCTGGAAGAGTCCGGCTCCTCTCTCTGTTGAAGAATATTTTCTACGGGCTGATCTTCGGCGGAGCTTGTGGTTGGTTCTGTCTCCACATTTGTTTCTTCTGTCTGTCCTGTGAGCATTTTGCTGTTTGGCTCTTCGAGTTGTCTCTCCTTCTTTTCAGTGATTCTTGTTTCCACTTGTTCAGTCTCTTCTTTTACTCTAACTGCTTCATCTTCCTGCTCTGTCGGTATGTTTTGGATGTTGTCCATCTTTTCAGGTTGCTTCTGTTCAGTTTTTCCTGTTCGTTTCGGCTCACTCTGTTTTTTGTGTTCCTCTGAAATGACATCCTCCTCCTGAACGCCCTGCACCGTCTTAAAATCTAACTCCGTCCAGCTCATCCAGTCCTCCTTTGTTCCCATCGAGAGATGCCTTACAACTCTGCTACTGCCTGCCCATTCGCCTGTGTTACCCTTTCCCCCTTTCCTCCACTTCTTGTGAAGGATGGAGGGAGACAGCGAGAGAGTGGAGGCCGAGCGAGCAAGAGGGACAGACAGGTTCCCTTGCTCTCTCTCCTTCCTGTCCTGTTCTTCCTCGCTCTGCCGAGCCCTCGCCCACGCCATCTGGTATCCCTGACAGCGACCTCTGGGGTCAAAGGTGGATGAGGGTCTGTCTTTCCTCCACTTTTCTAACTCCTTCTCCGTCCTCTTCTCCAGATCTCTGGCTGACAGAGGCACAGAGCACACCTGAAAAAGGAGGAAAAACACTGGTCTGATGTTTATTTCACTGTCATTTTTGGATCATTAACAGAATTCATTACAACCCGGATTAACAAAAAAGTTGAGACACTGAGTAAAACATAAATAAAACAGAATGTAATCATTTGCTTATCATTGTATATTTAATGTTCGACCTCATCCACATTAGTAAAGAAATCTGTCTTGAAGTAACTGATAAAAAGGAAGCCAGATTTTCACAGTGGCTGCCCTCAACAACATCTGCCATCTGTTTCATTCTCACCTCGGCGATGAAGGCGTCGTCTTCATGTTGGACCTGCTCCCTGACGGCCCTCAGCTTCTCCAGAGTCTCCATCTGTCCCTGACACTGCTTCCTCTGCTCAGCCCGGCCCAGCACCTGCCTCACTAGCACCACCGCCACCTGGAGCAGCACCCTCACCCCTGCACAGACGAGAGGGGAGGTTAGAGTGGATCATACATAGCAAATAAAGCTGAGAAATTACAGATTTTGTTGCTTTCCTGTCAGAAGTAGTGTGTATGACCCACAGCTGTCCACATAGAGGACGTACCATAGCAGAAAAAGAGGTCCCACACTCGCAGCAGTGTGTTGAAGGGCAGGTGACGTGTGAACAGGCACATGAGCCAGTCAGTGGCGAACATGAGGGGTTCCACTCCGTGGTGCTGCAGGTGTTTGTGTATAGCTGGACACGTCCTCTTCAAGACCCAGGTCAGCATGGCTGCATCAAACAGCACTCCCTCCTGCAGGAGTACACATGCTTAGACTGTTCAGGAAATCAGAGATCCAAGTAATAATTTGTCTTATGGGCCTGCAATTTCCTAATAATTGGAAGAAAATCCGGTGCTACTGAAAGACGATTTGGCATTTTTGAATGTTCTGCTGACCTGACTGACTAAAAGACTTGTTTGGTTGTGTTGCAAATAACTGGTAATATGTCTCAATTTTCCTTATAATGAGTAAAAAAAATATATCCTGTAAAATAAAGGATTACTGATATCCATTAAGTTTCTGTGAGAAGGTGATTGATCATTGCCTCAATCAATCTCCTTGTTGTTTGCTGAATTGGAGTTAATTTACAGCAGAAAATAAGCGTAGTGTCAGGTGCATTATGCAAGTCCTCACCAGCAGGGGGCTGTAGTATCCAGGCAGGTACTGCTCACTGATCTGCACCAGACACCAGAAGGCCTCCTGCCAAGGTCACATCAGTTTAGATGGGACAAGTCAACATCACATTTATGGACGATTATAAGTGTACAGAATTTTGTCAGCCAAGCTGGTCCTGCCTCTGAAGCAGTGTTATGAATGGAATCTTTCTGAGATGCATTTGCAGCTTGTTTATTGGACAGAGGGGTGGACGGTGCTATTGATCACTACCTCAGCTGGCATGTTCATCAGCAGCACTGCAGCCACAGGCCCCTGCGCCTGGCAGTAACCCTCTTTTGGTTGGTACTGAGTGTAGGCTTTCAGCACCCGGAACAAACCGCGCTGCCTACTCACACACACACACACGACATGCGCTACAACAATCAGTTACACAAACCACAAGTTTAAACCTCCTCAAGGCAGCAATGAAAAGATGCAGTATTAGCAAAGCTGACACACACTAAAGACTAAATAAACTGTAGGTTTGTTTGGTGGTCATCAGCTTGTCATTAGAAACAAACAGAAGTCGAAATGTTTCCTACCCATGTCCATCCTTTGAAAGGAACATTTCGTGGAAAGGAAACTGTCGGTCCAGGTCTCTCTCGATCACATCCACCCAGCTCTGCAGAGCAGGCTGCGAGTCCAGAGACTAACACAGAGACAAGAGAAAGTTTCACTCACTATTGGTCTTTAACATTAGGCAAGTCAAATGGGCTTGTTTCCAGTTTCCATTATCTACTGTATCAAGCAGTAAAATACTTCATATATTACCCGCAGTTACTGCTGCGACAAACAACTATTTTAATTGATTTACTGTTTCGTCTGCAGAGAGTTTCGTATAAAAGGTCAGTAAACAGAGATAACTGCTTATTAGATAATGCGTTCTGACAGTGCAAAACCCAGAGATTCTCCATTTAAAATGATATCAAAACGGAGAATAGCGACTCCAGCGACTAAGCAATTCATCAATTTCACCATTAGCTGGTCAGAAGATTCAAAAATATCTGTCCTATTTGCTTGATGACATTAACAATTAACTGACTGTCAAACTTTCAACAATACATTTTCTAACCAATGAACGAACTTATTGTTGCAGTGCTGATCACACTGCATTCAACAACATCACACTGTGATTCAGGAAATCAAGATAATATATCGTTGACCCCAGCTATCTGTGGTTGTCGCTAATTTGAAAGCATCGACGACACAGAGAGCGTTTTGTTTTCTTGCCTGGTAGAGATTTTCTCTCTGTTTCATCCTGTCAGAAGCTCCGCACAGCAGAGGCCAGCACTTCGCTCTGAGGGAGGCCGGGATGCCTTTCTGACATTGCACTTTGACCTGCAGGGACGTTGGTCACAGAGACAGAGGATCAGCTCAGACGATGAAGGTGTTGCTATTATGACTGTTCTATCCGAGATCAACACTAAGGCCCTGAGCTAAGGTGGCTAAATTGAATTAAGTCATCACTGGTTTTATTTACTACGCCTTTGCTACTCAGAGATGTCAGAAAGTCTGTCATGGAAGAAGCCTGTCATTCAGTTTGGGAGTGTGTTTACCCCATATTTATCTAAGATGGGACGCACCTTACTGGCCTTCTTCAACAGGATGCGATCCCATTGGACAATGATGTTTATCCATTTGGCCTCCCTTTGCCTGACCAGCTCAGGGGGCGGGCCCACGCTGCTGACACTAAACAGCACACAAAACAGCAGGTCAGTATTCTGAAGCAACCAAATGCAAGGCCAGAATGATAAACTGGAGGCCCTTTAAGTCAGTGTGCAGAGTTTCTGCATGCACTTTTGTGTGCTGCCATTATAGAAAGACAGCGCTCTGAAAATCAAGACAGGAAACAGGAAAACCACACGGTCGCAGTTTTAAGTCTCCATGGTGACAGATCAGGATGTTATGAATGGGGAAAGTGTGAAGACGACAGGTAGCAGTTTGTTCACCTCGTCTTATAGTTAATTTGCAGGTTCCTCTGGTCCTGTTTTATTGTTTCATCGTTGTTGAGATTTAATGTAAAGAAGCAGTCAGTTGATTGCAGAAAAGTTAGCTGGTATTATCTGAAAGCAGAAACGCTCTGTATTTTTCATGTACACTGTCTTGATTCCTGTTTACACTCTTTCTGGCATGGGCTTTACACATTTCTATAGAACTAGAAAACCCACATCAACACAGCATCCCTGTCCTGCTTCAAAATGAATTCTTTTCCACATAACTTGAACTCACTGTGACCACTTAGAAATATTTCTGCCAGCATGTTAAACTGTAGGATTTATGCACTCGTTTATGGACCTTTCATGCGGCTGCCTCCTCATCTAAGCTCTCCCATTGCAACTGTGAAGTTCATACTTTACTTTCTGTGTAAACAAGGCTTTCTTTCACCCTTTTGCTCTTGTTTGGCTCATGCTTTACATTTAGACTGTGTTTTTATTATCAAATAAGTTGTTTGGAAGCTGCAGCTTTCTTATTAAGACCTGACGACTAACTGTCTTTTGACTGCACATTATTAATCACAGTAGTGTGTTATTTGCCCAGTTGGCTCTGCATCTTGGATGCAGATGCTGTTCTGTCTTATAAAAGCATGGATTAAAATACTGGTCTTCAGATTTGTGTTCTCTTTAGAAATACATGGTGTTGCTTTGCAAGAAAATGACTTCAAGGACCATTATACTGTCCCTCACAAACAAACTCAGCATTCAGGGGAACAATTTGTTTTCAGTCATCTCTCCTGATACTGACAGAAAGAACTGGAAAATATTTCAATCTTCAGTGTTAAGTGTCTTCAACACATGCAGAAGTGACAAGACACAGAGCAGAGGTTAGCTAACTTGGAGGTTGGGGAAATGCGAGGGGCGGCCTGTGGTCACACGGAATATTGTATATTTTTCAGCCTTTCGCCCTTTAAAATACAAGGTATTTTCACCTCAAATGAAAAAGTCGGTACATGCATATATAGGTTTATAATCGACTGAAAAAAATTTGATTTTGATTTGATAGCAGTGTATGAAAACCTTACAGATCAGCAATGTTTTATTTTAATCACAATCATTAATAAATAAAAATACTTTGTTTTTAATTATGAAAACAAATCTGTGTATTGGACTGAGATTTTTTAAGAGACTTTAAGGTGTGTTTCTTGTACTCTATTTGATTTTTACTTTTTAGGTATTTGTCTGGATAAGACAAATAGAAACACTGGGCTTTCTTATCCACCTTGACACGCAGTTTAATAATTTCAATGACCATCTCAGACTTCATTTGTCTTTCTACCATTTGACCCATGTCAATAGAAATGTCTTTGAAATGATACTACAGTAACAGTACAAGTATAAATGTGGAACAGCTCACCCAGCTGTGGATCCATTAGTCACAATGAAGCCAAACCGGTCTGTCTCAGGTTCCAGACCAACCTCTGACCCGTCATCAGATCCAGAGCTGTCCTCGTCACCGAGGTTCTTCTGGTTCGGACTCGATGGACTCAACATCTTCCTGGCCGAGAAGAGGAGGCCCCTCAATATTCAGCATGTGACTGTGTCCTCAATCATTATTATTATGTAAAGCCGATGCATCAGAGACTTGTGACTTTACAATGCCTCCTACATTCAGATATATCTATGTTCAGTACGTTAATCCCATCCGAAAACACTGCTCTGACTGGAATATCTTCACATTTTTATAGTTAGTACTAATATGCAAAGTGCATGCCTTAATAAGAATGTCCTGCCACACTTCATAACATTTTACAAGTGCATGCTTTCCAAGCTGTCTTCAATTCAAGCCAAGGCTATGACATCTACTGACTTCTTTGTTTTTGGATTGTTTTTGCATTAGTTGGAGCAGTTAAAATCAACTTTCCCCCTCCCTCAAACCATAAACATTCCCACAATAAAAGGACAGTTATTAAATCTCTTTAAATAAGCTTTTAAAAGCAGTTACCTTTTACATTTCCGTCATGTTTGATCACTTGGTTGTTGAATGGGTGAAGTGTGAGATCCCACAGTGATGATAGAGGAAGACAAACTTCCTCTCTCGCTCATTTGCGCGCACGCTCTGTCCCCTCTCAGTATTGCAAATGCACCATGTACCCTTAATCAACTTCCCTTCGGCTATTTCTATGGTTGTAATATTTGATATTTCTGGAATATATTCTTTTTTAGCTGTCATGGAAGTGATACTTATTAGCTCAAATATGATTCAGCAAACATGACATCAGAGTGCGTGAGAAATGTATAATGTGCTTGTCTAACGAAAATTGCTTCCCCTTATCCGGACCACGCGTATGCTGCTTTTGCTTGCTGTAGGAAATATTACATTTGTACTTGCCTGAAGGCAATATAGACGGAAAATGGCAATTAACGGGGAGTACTTGAATGCAACGTAAATACATTTGCGCAGTTCAGGGACAGACATCGTGTTGTTGGTCATCCAAAACTTGTGACAGAGGTAAGTCAGTAAAAGGTTATTATATAGCCGAGTAAATTATTGTGCACGATTATTTTAGAATTCGGGAATAGGGACCATGTTGAGTTCATTGAGCTGTTGCTTGTATTCTGATAAATTAGCCTGTAACGATCAGTGTTGTGACAGTGGAACTGGTGAACGCCGTAGTCATTTATCAAGTCAGGACTCACAATTTGGCATTACGAGCATGTAATCGTCCGAATAAACTGAAGCAAACAAATGTTTCTAAGGAAACTGTGGTCATGTAACCGGAGCCAAATTTTGCTATCGTAACGCTTATTTAATTTGTGATGAGGCGTTCACGTTTCATCGTACAGACAAGTGTTTGGCAAAGTAAGGTTATGTTTTCGATTTACGCTGTCGTCGTTAGTATATATTTAATATGCATATATTATTACCATGTTTGCGGTCTGGTCAGCAATTTAATATGAGTTTTATGTGCTCGTTTATTCGTATTAAGCAAATATATTGCCGTTCTTCCCATTCTGCCGGCATGCGGTGAATGCAGCGGACTGCTGACGTAATAGCAGGGATTTGGGGCGCGAGATTAATACAGGAAAGACGCTTGTTACCAGTTGGCATCCTCCGTCCTTCGCTCAGTCCTCTTTTGTTGTCACTGAGGAGCTTTTTTCCTCCGTTGCAACACATGATGTTTCCTGCATCTAAGTTACTGTGTACATTTTGTTTCCTCTAATGATTTTCAATGATTTTGGTGTGTTTTCCACTCTCTTTGCACAGATGTCTGCTGCACTGAGTCTGCGTCTTCTCCACTGCTACTCCAAGTCAGGTACTGGTGAAGCAGATGTCATTAAAATAGCATCTATATGCACAAAATGAGGAATTGTCACATTAAATGTATATATACATCTCCAGGCACATTCGTATACGGTCCTGGTGTTATGCGCCCATTCAGTCTCAGTGTGCAGAGAGACGGCTATAGTAAGTATTGCTGCAACCCAAGACCTGTTCTTATATGGCATTGTCAGTGGAGGGGCCACACGTTTGAAATGACCTCTCTCCTCCTATTCTCCTTGCAGAGTATGTAAATGCTCAGGAGCTGCCGACGGACATGAGGTCCATCACTGACCGGGCTGCCACAACCCTTCTTTGGACCGAGCTCTTCAGAGGTCACACATACTACAATTTCTATACAGACAGACATTCATTGGGTTAAAGGCCTTATGATATTCTGAAAGTTCTGTTTTCTGTTTTGAATAAAATTCACAATTTGCTTCAATTTGAGTGATGTCTAGTAGCTTCAGTGCCCCGCTGTTTTAGGAAAAAATTCTGTTTGAGAAGACATTAAACTATATATTTATGACCTGTTTTCAGTTCTGATGAATGAGCTTGAGTCTGTCACAGACTGGGTCTGGAAGTCAGAACGTATGATAAGAATCTGGACTTGTGGCTTTTTATCCTTTTTATGGAATTTCTTTACAATACGAAAAATATAGGAAAACTCATTAATGTCTTTTAAGTGACTCAGAACTCTATTTGATTTCTTCTTCCTTCCTTCAGGTTTGGCGATGACCATGAGTTACCTGTTCCGTGAACCTGCCACCATCAACTACCCATTCGAGAAGGGTCCTCTGTCACCCCGCTTCCGTGGAGAGCACGCCCTCCGCCGCTACCCTAATGGAGAGGAGCGCTGCATTGCCTGTAAGCTGTGTGAGGCCATCTGCCCTGCTCAGGTGAACACAAACACACATTAGGTTCCTGCTATAAAGATGAAGCAAATTTGCTGTAAAGTGTACGTATGTTGTACAGCGACCTTGTTTACCATGAAGTTTCCTGTCTATCTGACTTAAGTTTCATCTTCTTCCCTCTCGTTCTTGTGTTGAACCCAGGCGATTACCATTGAAGCCGAGACTCGCGCTGATGGCAGCAGGAGAACGACACGCTATGACATTGATATGACCAAATGTATCTACTGTGGCTTCTGTCAGGAAGCCTGTCCCGTGGATGCCATTGTTGAGGTAAAAATAAGTTTATCCTGAACACTGAATAGGAAATTCTGTATAGCTGTACCAAGGTGGCTGCTGGCTGAGTAAATCCATCCAGCAAATGATAAATGCCTTGTCTTGTGAACAGTGACATCTAAGACCAGTCTTGCATATTTAGTTCATCTAAAAATGGGCCACTCGTATTTGTGCATCGTCACAATGTCTGCTGCTTGACCTCAGGGAGTAAGACTCATTATGGCCCACAGACTATAAGGTGAGACAACTACATAACTATGGATTTGTAGTGAACTATGACCTTATTCCCTCATCCATCCACACATGAAAATCAGACAGTTATTCTCTTGCCTTGCAAGTGGTCTACAGGCCAGTAGTTTCTTTTGCAAACTGTCTCTTGGAACAGCTGATTTGCAAACAGATAGTGTAAACCAGAGTTTGCCACCATTATCAAATTACCATTATTTTGTCAAGGGGAAGTTTGCAGATTTTACTGGTCCTAAAAGGCCTTATGCATGACAAATTTAATTTGCCAATTCTCAATACATGTTAATAAACCAATTTCAAGGAGGTGAGGATCACTGAGTGTGCTTTTAAGCTCAGAGCATTTCAAGAAATTGTTCTCCCCAGAATGAAAATTCAGTCATAATCTGTTCAACTAGATCTTACCTCACAGTCAATTTAACCTCGTAGGTGCTGCAAACACAGTGAGTTATACCCAACCTTTCTCAAGCCATTATGGAGCCATCTCATTACAGCCGTGCCAAAGCAAGAAATAACATATTGAATAATGGGACTGTGCATGTACAGGTGCCACAGGCAATTTTTTTTTTCATATGATAGGGAAGGCATGACCCGCCCTGCAGTGCATCTGACTGGCTTACCCTGATACGCTCACCCAAACCCTAACCAATCATCACTCATGCCTAAACCTTACTTCCTCATGCCTAAGCCCAACCAACCAGAAGCAAAGTAGGGTGGGTCGTGCCATTCTAGGAAAAATTGACTTGCAGCACAGTGCTGAATGGAGTGCATCAGAGGGGATTTAGAAGTTGGTATACGCAATGCCATCTAAAAGGTAGGCATATGTCTTTTGCCAGCAGAAACTTGTTCATTTCCAAAACAGACCATCAGATGCCATCATACAACACATCCTAGTTTGTTTGAAGCATATTGAAGCCTTAACTCGGAGAAGAGCTTGTGATGATAAGATGCAATGTTAAATCATTGTACCTTTATTTTGGATTATTTGTTCAAGGAACCTCAAATTATGCACTGTATATTTAGAGTTTGGCACAAGAACAAAAGACATGGCATGTTTGCAGATTAAAGAAAAAGTCAAATTACAATGGTTTGATCTTGCAGATTGCTTACCAATACAATTCCTACCTTCCACAAAGGGGAATATTATTTCTTTAATGTTTTCAAATGGGGCATTATGCACTCAACCTGTCATGAAAACTTAAATGTCGAACATGAAACTTTATATCATCTATGTGGGTTGAGACCCACAGATGTTTAATGTCTATTTTTTCTTCAATCCCTCCCTCAGGGTCCAAACTTTGAGTTCTCCACGGAGACCCATGAGGAGCTGCTGTACAACAAAGAGAAGCTGCTCAACAATGGAGACCGATGGGAGGCTGAGATAGCAGCCAACATACAGGCAGACTATCTGTACAGATAGACTCACTGTTGTACCTGTACACTGCCCTCAAAGATGTGTCCTTTGAAAAAGATATATCCTCCTATGCAAAGAAAGTATTTGTAGTTTTACAGATAGTTCAGTGCATTACATAAGAGCTTTGAAGCCTTGCAGCCTCGGATTCTGTTGTCAGATCTGAGAAAAGATATAAAAACGCACAAATCACATGTCTTGTGTTAATGGATGATATTGCACTTGTAGGATGTTGACTGTATAGTCTGTAGCCCATGTATCCTATGCACAATCTGTAACAGACTATTTTCTATTGCACTTTAAAAACATGTTTTATCTGATGTCACAGCCTGAAAGAGTATATTTATGTAATGTTGCTGAAGCTATGTCAGATACTAAAATAAATCACGTTCTAAAACTTTCACCAATTCGTTTGTCTGTTGCATTAAAGCTGTTTCTGAAACAATGGCCAAACAATGGATTAGTCCATAATAGTAACTGACAATAATTTTGCTGTTCAATGAATTGTTTTGGTCATTTATCAAGTAAAAATGCCAATCTCTGGATCTAATTGTAAAAATGTGAGGATTTGCTTTTTTCTGTTTTGCATCATGGTAAATATCTTCAGGTGACTGTTGGCCCAGCAAAAACAGCAATTTTATCAACTTGGTCTTAAAATAAAGCAAATATCTATGGTCTGTTGGTCAGATAAAGCAAAGTTTTGGATATTGTGCTCTGGGACTATTTTCTGCTATCTAGACCAAACAATTGATTAATTTATTAATAAAATAATGTGTAGATTAATCAACAAAAATATGAGTTGCAGCTCCTTCACTGAGTCAACTTTTTTAACATGACAAGAATTAGCATTGCATTTGCTTTTAGTTTATCATACGAGATGTGTATAAAACCGTATGATATTAAACAATACGTCATTAGCTTTATTGATGATGTATGTGCATTTTCTAGATAGAGGTGTCGTCTGATTAACAGAGATGCTGAATCATGGGCGCTTGCACGAAAATCCAAATGCGTTGACACAGAGTACCGCCCCGAATTGCACACTGCGGTGAGCTGCCCCTCGTTTTTACCGCTGTGGTGGTCACGTGATAAGGGCGGAAACTGACTCATAGTCCGCACTGAATCTCCCGCGAACGCAGCCATTTACCTCTTTTCTCTCTTAGTGGCGACACCGGTAAGTCTATATTCTTCTCGCATCATGGTCCATCATGTAGTTCAAGTTTGTATTTACCTCGAAAGTCAGTTAAAACAACAGGAAACTTGAAGGTATACACTGGGTTCATGTAGTGGTCCAGGTCTAACCATGTGAGGGTTGAGCAACTAGATTAGGCCATTGATTTTCTTGCGCTAACTCTAAGCTAACTTAGCTGTTAGCTCGGTGAAAAGAATGGCTTCCATGCCGCGCTGGCTAACAGGTTAGCAAGCACAGCTCTCCCTCATTTTACTGCTTTGTTCTGGAGACCAGGTTTAAATTCTCTTCAAGTGTTCTGTGTACATAACCAATCGCGAAGGCGTAAAGTCAGCTTAATGTGTTAAGTTCCGTATTTGTTGAAGTTGACTATCAGCTGCAACATGGAACACGTTAGATGGTCTCGCAGTCCGATTGTTCCAGTCGAACAAGAAAAAGTGCGGTCGCGCGGCGTATGGCGCACTCCAACGCTGGTAGCTTTTTAGCTAGCTAGCTAACTAGCAGCACTTACGTTGAAATACGGGTTCATGGGCGAGCTCGTCGTGTTTTCGTTCAAATTCAGTCTGCAACGATACACGTATTTCGTTGTAATATGTGATTCGATCTTATTCAAACGTTCACATATCTGCAACAGTACGGGTCAGAATAACTGATTCTAACATCTTCATTCAACCCTCTTTGATTTGTGCGTAACAAACCGTTACAAATCAGGCAATTGCTAAGAGCGCTAGCTTAACGTTTCTGATGACTTCCCAACTTAGCAGACGGGGGGATGACGGAGAACGTGCTAACCACACGTCTTGTTTTGTTCAACTTAGATAACTCGCAACCACGGCGGACTCAATGGCACAGTGTGTACCGGTGGCGGTGTTCAAGGTTAGTGTTTTCTATATGTCACTTATCTGCCATTAATCTGTCTTGTGTGTGTAACGTAAGAGAATGGTACTTGTGGTAGTTAGGCTACCGTTAGCTGTGCTAACGTCCAGTTTGTTGAACCAGTCCCAGCCAGTATGAACTAACAGCTCTCTGTCTTACAGCTCGTCTTGGTAGGAGATGGAGGCACCGGAAAAACGACTTTTGTCAAGAGGCACATTACAGGAGAGTTTGAGAAGAAATATGTTGGTGAGTCATGAAATGAATGACACATCAAAATAGTACAGATAATGAGTTAAAACGCCACATGGACTTCATATATGAACTATGATACTGATCTGATGTCATTTGCATGAAGTTATTATGCATCAATTAGCAGAACCAGGTTAAACTGCTAGCTGGGCCGTCACATGAGCTGTGGGCCTCTATTATACCCCCTGTGTTCTGATACACCAGTAGTGGTATAGATGTCAGCCTGTATGTAACAAGAAACTGTGATACAGTAATTCCAAACTACTTTTGGGGTAATTCAGACAGTGTTAGAATTATCTTGTCTACCAGAGAGCACTGACATTTGAATGGTAATTTCCTGCTAAGAATGTGTATTGGTCACAGTACAAAAGACAAAACATCCAATGGCCACATATCAAGTTGTTTTGTTAAACGACTATCAACATGATAATGTGACATTTCTGCAGATTGTGATTTGATTATATATGTGCTTATTAAGTAATTAAGCCTCCTGTCATTGCTTCTGTCCTGAATGATTTATTTTAATTTGAGTCCTCCCATTTATCTCCCACCTACCTCGACCTTTTCCTTCTAAAAGAATAATTTTAATCATATTTCCCACCGTGTTCTCATACATTCTGTACTTTGTTTGCAATTCTAGCCACCCTGGGAGTAGAGGTGCACCCACTGGTGTTCCACACCAACAGAGGAGCGATCAGGTACAATGTGTGGGACACAGCTGGTCAGGAGAAGTTTGGAGGCCTGAGAGATGGCTACTACATTCAAGGTGCTCCTCAAAATCCTTAATGTGCTGTTTTGATTATTAAACCTTACACTGTCTGTCTAGTCACAATTATTTTAATTTTAAACCCTCCTGGATTGAGCAGTGGGATAAAACTTACATGCTACCTCCACAGCTCAGTGTGCTATCATCATGTTTGACGTCACCTCTCGAGTCACCTATAAGAACGTACCCAACTGGCATCGTGATCTGGTCCGTGTCTGTGAGAACATTCCCATCGTCCTTTGCGGCAACAAGGTTGACATCAAAGATCGGAAAGTCAAAGCCAAGAGCATTGTGTTTCACCGCAAGAAGAACCTGCAGGTAACAACTGCTCACAAAATCATCCCTGTTTTCATCCTTGTGTGCACATCAGTCTAGTTTGTGAACTATAGAAGGCATGGTTTTTGTCTTTTTTTTTTTTTTTGGTCTGAAGTCATTTCTAAATGCTGTGTACTGCTCTGTCCCCAGTACTATGACATTTCTGCCAAGAGTAACTACAACTTCGAGAAGCCTTTCCTGTGGTTAGCAAGGAAGTTGATCGGCGATCCCAACCTGGAGTTTGTGGCAATGCCTGCCCTCGCTCCCCCAGAGGTCCAAATGGACCCGTCCCTTGCGGCAAAGTACGAGGAAGAGCTTCATGTGAGTATGACCATGCAGATGCAGTGTCTGTATAGTTGACTATATGCAATGCCTGCCAGCAGCTGCTTTACCCGAGCCTAGTATGAAAAAATATAACTTACCTACACTCCCACTCCCACAGGTTGCATCACAAACGGCACTCCCAGATGAAGAAGATGATCTCTAACCTGTTTGTTCCCTGAAGCCCCCACCCCACCCTACCCCACCAACCCTCAACCGTGGACAGGAAGTTGGAGTTTTGCCCCCTTACTGTAAAATCCCTTTTCAGATTTTTTATTTTTGAATTTTTTTGTTGTTTTAAAACTAAAAAAACTGGTGGAAAAGTTGTGGTTCTAATTTCACTGTTTAAGACACACCCACCCTAGTGTTGTTGTTGGCATGGCAACATGCTATTCTTCATCGTCGAGCACCCTCCACTGCACTTACCCAGCTCACATAATGCTGTTGTATGGTGTACTGGAAGCACTAAGGGGAGTAAACTTTGAATAAAAACATTCTCAATATAATATGTTTGTTTTTTTGTTTTTTTTCCTATGGACAGGAGAGTCCCCAAAGTCAGAGGAACACTTGTAGTTGAACGTATGTGTAATATGCCTTTTTCATGGAAGACCCTTGACTTTTCATAGTAGGAAGAAACATTGGTGAGACTGCTAAATAGAATTTGTCATGGCTAATGTTTACAGTGGTGCTTTTCCTACTATGATATGTCAAAATGTCTGTGGAAAAATGCTTGTTACCCTTCAGAACTCATTACAGCATTGCCTACAACTGGCCTCAATAAAGTTGGATATTAAAGTGATGGGATTTGTCTGGTAGACATGGATATAACTTGTCCAACCCTGACACTGCTACATTCTAACCATCTCCACTGTATAGAGGCCAAATCTTATTTTTACATTAATCTACCTGCAATGTCAATGTGATTCTGTGATTTGGAGGAAGTCCCATTTTTAAGATATCTACAGAAGTTAGTTGTGTTTTGGCCCTCTTGTATTCAGATTAGATAAATGCAAATGTAAGTCTTGACTGACATTTTGGAAAGGTGTGCACCCGTTATGGAGCTGCAAATGTTCCATGTTTAGCATAAGTCAGTTGGTTTTGGTAAACTTTGTAAGTACAGTGTCAAAGGAAAGTCCTTGATTAATGGCTAGTGGTGTTTCCTATTCTAGATAGGAAGTCTGTGCTAAAATCCAGCTTTAAGAGCTGTTTTATTTCTAAATAGTATTGTTACCAGTCTGTGCATCTCTGCATTATCATGCAGTAACATACAAATCCTTTGGGACCGGTCAGTACAGCATAGGAGTACTGGTGAAGCACATGCAGTGAAGCTGCCATAGGTATGATGTAAACTGTGCTACTGTACTTGGATAGAGATCAGAGAAGAGTATACAAACAGACGGGTAGCGGGGGTGTCACTGGAGGCCCCTAACCAGTTACTGCGGCCATGTAATAGAGCTCAATGATGGAATGTTAGATCAACAGGAAGGATTCATAAAGCTGTTTGCAGTCATGGAAGGGACCCTTTCTGCAACCTGTCAAACACACTGATGGCCAGCAGGTGTCAGTCATGTTCTTTCATTCAGAGCACAGTCAACGTTCGTAACATGATTACGTAACAGTTTCACTCCGCACATTCTTTGTGACGTGTGCTCTCCACCGGCGGCGGCTGCACGGATCCCTAATCCAACGACATCATCCATACTTCACAGTTCACAAATTCTGACTTAGATTGTTTTTAACGTAGACCTGGTGTCAACTTTGAAAGTGTGTAGAATGGAATTATCTTTCAGGGCCATTAAATGAAATTCAGGAAATTAACAGGACACCTGGCTCAAATAAAAAGTGAATTTATGATGTACACAGAGTACTTTGCCTTCAGGTTTTTTTTTTTAAAATACATTAAAATGACTAAATATTTCTCTTATTTGAATTAACCAGTTTGCCCAACTTTATGAAAACTAGTAGTTGCTTTCCTCTGATTGGCTGAGTTTGAAGCGATAATACCATAGACTGGTTAATGTTTATGTAAATCACGGAGTAAAATCTAGTTTTCTCGCTGTTGCTGTTACTCCACTGCGTTAAAGAGTGGAGAAGAAGGCTTATGCTGGCGTATTGCCTGTCACAACATCACTGATAATATGATAACCCTATGGTGCTACATTCAAGTTACATTACAAAAGCGGAAATACGAAATTCCTACATGACCACTATGCACACATAGCTTTTAGTTAATAAATGCGCATTGGGAGCTTGGGGTGGAATCTGAAACTAAGCAGTAAAGTATAGTTCCTATATTTACTAGCCTACAGACAAATAAATCAGCTAATGTAAACACAACTGACAAAATGTGTGAGCCCCACTTTTAAAAAACCAACCAACTCTGGGCAGATTTATTTGGAATTTTGAATGTTTTGTTGACATTGTTGGCTCTTTACTGATAGTCCTGTCAGAGCATCTAATTTGTTTACTCTTCTATAGGTCCATGCTTTCCTCCTAATGCACTGAGTTTGTCAAGGCAGCACATCTTGTTATGGGTTGCGATGGAGGGGTCAGATTTCTACTTAAAGTAATCTTTTGCTCTTATTTTTTCACCTTGTAAAATGCCAGAGAAACCTACCTGTCCGACTACATCACAGAGGATAAGCTCACTGAAAGGATGACATTAAAAGATGACAATAGGTATGTGCACATAATGTTATGTTTTTTGGTTTGTGGGGTGGAGTAAATATTACCTTCATAATTCAGTTGCTGATCATCCTGATAAATGTCACATCCACAAATCTAAATGGACTCCAAACCCTGCTTTTATTATCAGACTTGATCTTCTGACCGAGGACAATGGAGTGGTATAATCAAAAGCTCAAGGACAGTTGCAGAGTGGACCATGTGGTTAAATTCTTGTCAATATTTAATATCAATTTGGTTTAATCCTAACTTCAACAAATGCACTGCATTTAGATCCAGTTTTCAAGTCAGGTACAGTGTGCATTGCATTAATTGGCAACATGTGAATGTGCCAAATTAAGCCTCGTGGCCTTTCCGTGTGCAGGTCGATGTTAAAGCAAAGAAGTACTTATTTCTAAAACACCTGAATGCATCATTGCTGCAGGTGGCTCAGGGCGTGGCTTCATCTTCCCGGCCACGGAGCGGTTTGCGCATGCGTGAGCCAGAAAAGTGCGTTTTAGAATGATTACTGGTGGCCAGCGGAGAGACAGATTATACGGCTCTACACAACTGTTGTTTTAATCCTCTGAGCGGGGAGATTTAGCAAAGAAAAAACACTGGTTTTAAACCCAGCAGCCATATTGTATGGAAAAACGACGGAAAGACTTCTCTTTTCAGAAAAAAGTCGTTTTGTCAGACACCTCTGTCAAGACTTCTGGGGGAGTTTAATTCTCCTTCTCACTGGCGGTGGGTTTCTGTCGGACAGCTAGCTTGCCAGCTGGCTGAGGAATTCAGAGATTGGGACTAGTTTTTGAGCAATTTTACGCAATATTGTGGTTACCTCTTTGGTTTAAAGGTGTGAAATTAACCGTGTAAAAGATGAAGGACCGATTGGAGCAACTTAAAGCGGTAAGTAGTGTTCAGGAAACGTCAATTGTCTGTTTTTTTCTCCTGTGTTGTCTGTAACGTTACCCTTTAATGGCCCTCTGAGAAACGTTTCTCATGGGAGGAAAGGGGAGGTTAAGATGAGTTAACAACAATTCAGCTCTTTCCACTTAAGCCTTGAATACTTGACACAAACACATTGTGTGTGAAGCAGTGTTGAACCATGTGATGACATAACTCGTATGGTGGCTGGAAAGTGATTTGACCCTGGGATGATTGATAAAAGTGATCCAGTCATTGACATCAGTTTCCTTTGCTTTACTGTTGTTTTGTGTTACAGTAAAGTGTCAGATGGACTGTGATACTGTACAGTCCACACTGGAATTGGCACTAGTTAAACCATATTACCAGATGCCATTTTAAAAGTTGTGTTTTTAAATTGGTGTCGTTGATTCCTGCAATATGTTGTAGCCTTGTGTATGATCAAATATGGATAAATTTAGCCTGAGCATGAGGCAGTGTCAGGTGGAACTATTCTGCTTTCAATTTCACAGATTAACAATTGGCATTAAAGATGAAAAGATTAGTCCATTATTTCATCAGCGGGAAATTCATTAGCAAAGATTTTGATGACTAATTACTTCATTTTTCAAGCAAAAATGTCCAAATCTCTAGTCTCAGCATCTCAAATGTGAGGATTTGCCACGTTTCTCTGTCTTTTATTAGTGTTTATTAGAGATTTTTAGGGTTTTGGCCTGTTTGCTAGACATTTTAGTGATTATAGTTGCAGTTATTGCTGGAAACATGTTAAGCTACTAAGACTATATTAATTATGATCAAAGCAGAGTTGTAAAAAGGATATAGTATCCACAGTTGAAACTGATTAAACCAAAACCCTCTAAATCTGTATTTATCTGTCAGATTACAACTCTAACACAACTGCAATCATGAGCAACAGAAACATCCATTGTATGAATCTTTTCCTTACTCAAAATTGCACTAATGACAGGGAAAACACGAGCTCCCGATGAGGGTGAGGCCTTAATCCAGTTGTAACTGAAGTCTGGATGTGTTGCCATAGCTGCTTGAAACTGCTGGCCAAATATTTGCTATGTTTAAAGTTGTTGAGCTGCTGTGCCCCCCCCCCCCCCCCAGGCGTCTTATCTTGCACAGCTGGCTTCTTTTCAGGCCGAGGAAGTACAGATAGCAAGTGAAATGGGTCTGTCATTTGTTGGGAAGTTGACGGTATATATGTTAAGACCTGTGAAATGTTCTCCTGTCCTGTTTGCCTCCATCCCCTGGCTTTTTTCCAATCTTTACCAGAGCTGCAACAATTTATCAATAAGATGTCAGCCATTAGATTAATCAACAACTATTTTGATCATCGATTAATGGGTTTTTAAAGAAAAAATAGTCAAAATTCCCTGATTCCAGCTTGTGTGGATATTTTCTAATTTCTTTATTCCTCTATGGTATTTTAACGCAACTAATGACAATGAGGACGTCATTTTGGGCTCTGGGAAACACTGATCAATGCTTTTTACCATTTTCTGATATTTTATAGACCAAACAACTAATTGATCAATCGAATAAATCAACAGCTTAATCAACAATGACAATAATCGTTAGTTGCAGCCCTGATCTTTACTCTTTTTTCACCCCTTATCTTTCTTCTTTATCCACGCTCGTCCATCACCTTTGTTTTCCTCATTGAGTTTCCTCTCTAATGTTTACTCGGTGGCAGTAATCTAAGCTGTATATTGGTTCGTGTGCGTGTGTGTCGGGGGCAGGGGTGTTGAATGTGGCTGCATGCCAACACCGGAGCGATCACATGATATACTGTGGACTCTGGGAAAGAGGAGCGATGAGAAGCGCTGACTTGTATCTTAACCTGGAGCATGGTCACATGTGATGGCTTATACTGCATGCTGCTTAGTAGGCTTAAAAATGCTCAGACAAGTTTAAAAATACCAAGCATATAAGTTGATATTGGAGCCATGTTTGCCATATTTCATTACCATGACCCAGAATAAGGCTGACGTTACCTTGACAACAAATTTCCGTAATTCTCTTCCATTTCCCCTCGTGGTATTTTCAGATGTGCTTTCAGTCAAAGCCATATCCTCTTCAGCTCTGTGTGCATGGTGGTTTCCCACCCTGTAAACCAGGCCTGGTGGGCTCCCATTCTCACTTTGCTTCTTCACCTTGCTCAGATATCAGCGCGATGAATGGGGAAAATTGTAGCAGGACCAACATGGCTTCTTCTGTGGCACGTGGAGTTTTTAAATCCCTTGTCAGATTTCAGCGTTGCATTAACACGAGTCCTGATGGGAGTATTTTGGCTTCTGTCGCCATGCTGCTGTAAATCTGCTCCCAGGTCCCTGTCCTGCTGCTGTGATCGTGACTTGCTCATTTTCTAAATGACCTCGTGGGAAGTGCATAGGTCTGCAACTCAGGGTGATTTTTGTTTATTGATGATTTTGCTGAAAAAAGAGAGTAAAATTCAAGATGACGTCAAATTGCCTCTTTTGTCTGCCCAACCCTCCAAAGAGATGACATTTACGATCATCTTGACATAATAAGAGAAGCAACAAATCCCACAAGTGTTTGTTGGCTGAAACTCTTACAAATTGATAAATTAACTTATTGTCGCAGCTCTACAAGTGTTACAACACATCATTTTTACTCTATATGACTGCTTTTTCACTTCAGTTTCACCTTTTTTCACCCTCTCTTCTCTCTCAACCTCCAAGTAAAATACTGTTTCGTCATTTATGATCCTCAGAGACAAAGTCTGACAGTTAATCAGCTCCCTGGCTCTTAAAGATGGCGGAGTCACGGGGAAGATATTGAGGGAGAGGGTTGGACATTGAACTTGGCCATGATCGGAGTCAAACTTGTTGGATTGTGTTTACATAGTTTTGAATGTGATAATGAGTCATGCACATGGTGTGTTTTACTGTTTTACTGTGACTTTCCAGAAGCACCAGTATGACACAGTCTTATCATTCAGTCTTGTCATTCAGCCGGTCTGTTTGTTGCATTGGAGAGGCAGAGGATCATGATGTCTGCTGCAGTGTAAAACCTCTGTCTAGTCATTGCTTTATTGAGGGGAATTATGCAACATGACATATGGTGCTTTTAATGCAAAACAAGCATAATTAAGTGATTTGAATAAAAGGGACAAGCCAACAACCAAGCTAACATATCAATGCACAGATGCACAGCGTGTGTTTGTATGTGTAATATTGATGTCCAGTGTGTTCTTAAGGTTTTGATGATCACACAGTCTACATGAGATCACCACATTTTTGAAGATTTTGGTCAAAAGAAGAGAAAATCAAATTTGCCGTTTCGCTCCTCAGTCAGTATTTTGGCACAGAGTGCCTTTAATTCTAGTTCTCGATTTTTTATTAAAAAACAAAACAAAGCAATGAAAGGATGCATATTTGTTCCCCTTAGCATGAGACAAATAGAAAATGCTGTAAAACACTGGCCAGCATGAATCTGTTCTTACAGTAGACACTGTAAAGTCACACTGTAATCCTGAAGGGTTGAACTGTGCATTAAACACTTCCAGTCTCCTCGTAGAGGTCAGACACACGAAAAGGTTTAGATATTATGAATAACATGTCGATCCAAAATGATGAAGTAAGTGGATGTGCGTTCAGCTCGAGTTTGTCCTCATGTCTTCTAGTAATGGGTGTTTCTGTGTTGACTCATGAGATGAGCAAGTGAGTTAAATGAGGAATATTGTGAAAGTTTCCTTCATGCCTTTCATGAAGTCACTCCCTCTGACTCTTCCTGTCAGCATCAAACTGTTGTCACATAGAAGCGAATGTGTGTGCGGCCTTTGTGCGTTTGGGTTGTTAATATTAAGCATGCCAGTACCTTTCCTCTTCTTTTTGCTGAATGAGAGACACTGGAAGGAAGTGAGTGCTTGCTCTTATCTCGCCAGTGCAGAAATGCTGTGTGAGGCAGCATAATGTGTGGGCCAGAGTGCTACAGCTGTGTATTCAATGAGTAACTCGCTGAGAGATCTAAAAACAAGCCGTGTGTCAGCGTGTGTGTGTGCGTGTGTGCGTGTGCGTGTGTGTGTGTGTGTGTGTGTGTGTGTGTGTGTGTGTGTGTGTGTGTGTGTGTGTGTGTGTGTGTGTGTGTCCGTGTCCGTGTCCGTGTCCAGAGAACTCTGTGTTCACAACTGTTGTTAGTTACAGCAGCCTGAACCAAATCGTCAAGACTGTATTTGCAATTCAAATTTCAGATGAGGGGGTAGCAGGTTAAAGGCTGCCGAAAACTCAGCATTTGAACATAAAGAGTGGCGGGAACGCTCCCAGTGGGGCTGCACCTGCAGATTATCTTCATTACTGATCAATCTGCTGGTTGTCTTGATATATCAATTTGTTTAAAAAATAGTAAAAAGTTATGATTTCCACAGCAGAAGGTAATGTGTTCAAATGGCTTGTTTTGTTTGTCCGACTGTCCAAAACTCAAGAACACGAGCCCCAAACAAAATCAGTTTACAGTCAAAGATGGCAAAGGAAACCAGAAAATGCCCACGTTTGAGAGATTAACTGTTTGGCAGTTTCGCTTGAAAAATGACCCAACACCAATAAGATAAGATAAGACTTTATTAATCCCCCACAGGGGAAGTTAGGGTGCTACAGGCAGCAGCAACAGTAGCAGCAATGTAAAATGACACATAGAAGGGAATAAAAGATACAAAATTAAGTCAAGATTATTAAAAAATAATCAATTATCTGGATGGACAGTGATGTATTATCTCTCAAATGACTACTAGATGATTTACTTAATATTTTTTACTTATATTTTGCTGTTTGGTTCTCCATGAATTACACAACTCCTCTGTCTGTTTTAGCTGCAAGAATGAGTTTGATGTACAGTAGATGACTTAAAACATCAAGTTATACAAAAGGTCATTTTGTACTGTGCAACCCAATTCCCAAAAAGTTGAGATGCTACAAGCAAATATTTACAAAGTTGATGAGGTACAACATTAACTAAATTGACTTTTTTCTGTTTTCAATTGAGTCTAGTATCAAAAAGGATGAGCAAATGATCACATTTTGTTTCATTTATGTTTTACACAGCATCTCAACTTTTTTCAATTGTTTATTGTGCCTTATGTAACTCAATAAGAAACTGTGTAAGTAACAGTGTAATTCCATTCAGAAGTCAAAGGATAATTATAGTTTTTCTAGTGCAGCATAAATAAAGTACAATATTGATATCAATTGTGATTAGTAGTTTACACATTCAGGCCGAGTCGTCTGATATGCGAGAGCAGGGAGGTCGACAGGTGCGTTGGCCTGACTTTGATCCAGGCTGGCTGTCTACAGAAAAGTCAAGTGTCCAGACTTCAGACTCGCAGTCACCTGATCCGAAGCAGAAACACACACCGCTACGTGTTAAGAGTTCCGTCGGCCAGAAAACTGTAGGTGCTTCATGAAAACACATTTGTCTGTAAAAAGCAGAAGTAATTAAAAGGGAGGGAACAAAGCGAACATTCCCCTTTTAATACATTGTGTCACTATGATGTCTGTTTGCACTGTGTCTTAGCTGTGGTTTCGTACAGTCAGTTGAAAACAGGTTGAGTTCCTGGAGCCCGGCCCTCGTCCCTCACCGTGTAAATATTCAGCAGCAGCGCTGAGGTCTTTATGTGTTTGCTGACTGTCCCTTGTGCCACATTTATGACCTCAGCAGAGTGAAGCCTTCTGATAGAGTTTATTGGGTGTAGGCTGATTAGGGGGCAGACCAGTGTTTCTGACATCATGTATCACGCTGAGCTGCTAACCAGGAAGCAATTTCATTAGTAAACAGTTGTTCATGTCGTCAATGCTGTTCAGTGGATTTTCCACCGTAAGGAGAAAGTACATTTTGAGAGAACCACTCACACATTATTATTGGATATGCAATTAGAACACAGTCTTCAGATATCAGTCAGAAATGTTGGTGTTGGCCTGTAAAAACTTGACGATCGTAATGATGTTGATCATTTTTAACATGATATTAAGACTTGGATTAGGTATCAGATGTCAGCACTTTATTTGAGCGCTAACCTAAGTGTATGCATTTGGTACAGAGTATCAAAAACGGCCATATATTAAAAGTTGGTATTGAATGCATCATTATTTTGCTCATTTTTGACTGTTTATTTGGGCAAAGTTCTGGTACAGCTGCTTGGTGTTGCTGCAGATTTAAAAGAACCGTATAGCATATTGGCCCTGTATTGTTTATCATAAGGCAACCATCAGGCACACATGCTGTCTGTTGTACTCAGGCAGGGCTGTGAATGAATTTTACACAGCCATGGTTGGGAACCATGTTTTGGCCTCAGGTTAGTTTGTTTAACAGGATGTCTCTGCAGTCATTAACAGCATAGGGTTTATTTATTCAGCGTATTTATCCGGATGCATATGTCAGAGATGTTGGATTGTTAGCAAGTTATTTTGTAGAGCACCTGCATTAAGACAAGATAGAAGAACACAAGGTGATATAAAATGGAAGAGATACATAAAATACAAGTTGAATAATAAATAGTGGACGTAAATGCCACACAGACAGTGAGAGATGTTTTTATCCTGGTTAACACAATGAACATCTGAATGTACCTCTAATCCCAAGGTGTTGATGCTCGCTGTAGAAAAAACATGTAATACCCTTCACACGTTCCCTCTGGCCATCTGGAACGACTCGTCCTGCCCTGACACAGCCTTTACTTTTCTCCTGTTAGACATGTGACCAAGATGACGACGAGGTGGAGATCGCCGTGGACAACGCAGCCTTCATGGACGAGTTCTTCTGTCAGGTCGGTGTGACTGTCAGGGCGATGCATTGCTTTTACTTCTTCACTTGTATTCATGAGGCCGTACATGGTTGAGTGTTTGTGCTCATACGTTTGAGATTCATGGTGTGTGTTTGTTTCAGATCGAGGACATCAGGAACAGCATTGATAAGATTGATGAGAATGTGGCTGAAGTCAAAAAGCTTTACTCGGTCATCCTGTCTGCTCCCACATCAGATCAGAGTAAGACACCTGACCACCACCAGCTTTTTCTCCTCTACCTGCTCTTTTTTCTCCCATCTGCACATGTATTCACCTCAACCTACTCACTCAGCATCATATGAAGGATATTTTTCTTACATAATCCTACCCCTTACTAAGGTTTCTCCTCTACAAGAGGAGAAGAGGAATTCAAAAAAACACTTACAGATGAATCAGTATTCTGCCTGTCGTCGTATCCAGTCATAATGCAGCATCACTGGTTTGATACCATCAGAGAATCAAGTGAAAGTCGTTTTGAAGCATCATTAGAGTTGATATGAGCTGGTAGTTTATTTGTGCTTGTATTAAGTGTGGTTGTCTTGCCCTGTTGCTAACTGTCCAAGCTGTTTATTGACACATGTCTCTTCCTTCCCAGAAACACAGGATGACTTGGAGGCAATCACCAATGACATCAAAAAGATGGCCAACAATGCAAGAAACAAACTCAAGAGTGAGTCTGCTGACCACTACCGCACACGCACGCACGCACACACACACACACACACACACACACACACACACACACACACACACACACACACACACACACACACACACAGCTTGTCAGTGAGAATAATGGCCATGTTTAATGGATTTAATGTGGAAGGTGACTGAAGATTTGAGGTGACCTGTCGTTGATTTTTGCTCAGTCTTAAATCAGTCATTTGGATTGCTTCCCAGCCATCGAGAGGAATCTGGAGTCTGAAGAGCAGGAGAGGGTGTCGGCTGACATGCGGATACGTAAATCACAGGTAAATGATGTACATCTGAAGTATCAGGTGACCTCCAGTCTTCTTCTTCTTCTTCTTCTTATATTCTAATATATTCTTCTTGTGTTCATCTTCCTTTTTTCTTACCATATTATTGTTCTAGTATTCCTCGCTTCTTCTTCTTCTTCTTCTTCTTCTTCAATGTAAAAATGTACAGCATATGTCATGCATAAAATGAAATGTCAGTCCTGATGTTTATTTATGCCTCACTTGAGACAAACTGTAGTACATCCTCCAAAAAAACATATGTGGTAATTATTTTTTTACCTGTTGTCTCCCAGCATGCAGTGCTCTCCAGGAAATTTGTGGAGGTAATGACAAAGTATAATGAAGCCCAAGTGGACTTCAGGGAGAGGAGTAAAGGACGTATTCAGAGACAGCTAGAGATCAGTGAGTGGCACTCACATGCACAGCCACAAAGTCATGAGATGGTCCCACGGACTTCTTTGTCATTGACTTTTTTCTGTCCTTTTCCTTCTAGCTGGAAAAGCAACAACAGATGAAGAACTGGAGGAGATGTTGGAGAGTGGCAATGCTGCTGTGTTTACTGCAGGGGTAAGTGTGTGTGTGTGTGTGTGTGTGTGTGTGTGTGTGTGTGTGCGTGTGCGTGCGTGTGTGCGTGTGTCTGTGTTTGCATGCATTTGGTTTGGCTTGAGAAGAGCTGCGCTGAATAGTGTGAAGCTTTGAAACTTCATTGATAATGTTGACATTCAAATTCTAAATCAGTATTGGAATGCTGCACAGTTTTTTTATGTTCTTGCCGCTGAATGTCTGTTCAATCTGTTGAAACCCAGGACTTCTGGGTCCACTAATATTATTAGTATGTACCATGTGTAGAAGTAGATTTCAGTGGAGGCTGCGTAGGATTGAAGACAAAAGTTCCTAAACTCACATGTTTTTATCCAGCAAAATATTCTGCTTCATTCCTTATTTGTTACCGTTTAGACTTTCAAGAACAACGTTTTCACTGCGACTAAATAACAGCTTGCTCTCCTGGTTGCCACACAGAAAGGGAGGCACACAACTGTATTAACAGGGCGGCCGAGCAGCAATCTGACAGCACCTCAAAAAATATGACAACAAAGTTTTGATGGAAATCCTCAAAAGAAGCTTTGAATGTAAAGAAAATAACATTTGGTGCAGCGCTAATGTCAACACTGATCATCATGTGCTTGAACTGAGAGAAAGCCAAGTTGTCAGTTGTCAGCAAAACTAAAAATGCCTCAAAGCAACTGATGAAAGATTAGCTGTGCTTGTCATTTGGCCTCAAAGTCAGTTTGCTGTGTTGTGCCTCACACCACATTGGACATACTGTCTAACAGCAAGTGAGCAATTCTGAAAAGAAATAAATGCAGAACAGGACAGATGAAGATCTGTTTGTTGCCTTGTGAAGTGACCAATGAGAACATATTAACATCAAAGACAAGGATGAGGCATCATGACAGAGACCACCAGTGCGTCTCGACTGATCAGTCAACCACACGTGTGCAGTGTATTTCAGCTACTGAGACACAGCCGGCACTTTTATATCTAAAATGTTTCTTGCTCAGTGAGCTAATGCTGGCTGCCAGGTTTTATACAATGAGCTCTCATTTCCCTTTCAAGCAGTGAAAGCAGCAGTGACACTTTCCTGGGAGGATTTGATGTATTTCTCAGTATCACTATGACATGAACTCATTTTCAGTTCTTCACAATTTAGCTCGCTGCCTTTTTCAGGTAAGATCGTGGCCGCCTCTGCTGCACTGATCAGAGGAAATGAAGACAACAGACGTTTGACTTATGAGTTTGTGCATGTGCGTGTGCACTGACCCTGAGTGGTAACAAGAAACCTTTCCTCTGCACAGATTGTGGACTCTGGGATCTCCAAACAAGCCCTGAGTGAGATCGAAGCCAGACACAAAGACATTGTCCGTCTGGAAAGTAGCATCAAGGAGCTGCATGATATGTTTGTAGACATCGCCATGCTGGTGGAGAGCCAGGTACAGTGCATCCACCTGCCCATCAATTCATCCACCGGTCATCTGTTTCATCCTTTATTCACTCTTTACATTCATTCTTAACTTCTTCATGGCTTTGTGTTCACTCCTAACTGTATTCAACTCATTTTCTGCTGTTTATTTCTCTTCCTGTCTCTGCTGTGATCTGAGTATGTCTGTTTCCTCTTTTCCAGCTCGTTGCCTTTCTTATACCTCTCTTTACTCTCCCCCGCCACCTCCACCTCCATCTCATCACCCAACATTGATGGAACCAGCATGAATGCATTTAGTAAGATGTTCCAATAAAGCCTAATTGTAGACATTGAAGCGGACTTCACGCTAGAATGAACACGTACACATATTGTTGCATATGCATACATAAGTCTAACCACATATTTCTTGCTGCTTGCGCCATGCTTTCTGAGGGAAAGTCTTGTTTGAGGTAAGGGCCACACTCCTGCTCTTTGTGTTTTCCCAGGAGACGTGTGTTTTCTTAACCATTTATACTTGTAGCTTTTATTTTGAAAAGTGCTGCTTGAGTAGAAGTGAAGGGTTTGACAATATAAACAATACAAATGTATTATAATTTTCTTCTGCGTGTCAAGTGTTGTTCTGCGTCTCACTGTTTGTTGTCTTGTTTTTCAGGGTGACATAGTAGACAACATAGAGCAGAATGTGTCCAAGTCAGTGGACCACGTGACAGTGGCCAAGGAACAGACCAAAAAAGCTGTAAGGTACCAGACCAAAGCACGCAAGGTAATGTCATTTAGCCAGCTGCTGCACCAGTCTGCTCATGACCTCTTCATGTTCTTTTTTCTGCTCATTTCCTCGACACTTTATACTTTTGTCACACATTTAAACCACACAGTGTGCCTATAGATCACACTCCCTCGCCCTGCACAGACACACACACAACCGTTGCAGTCTGTGTGCTTCGATTTTTGTTTCTCTCTCTGTTTTTATTCACTTTCTTTTGTTGCTTTCCATCACCTCTGACACCGTGCCCCATGTTAGGGCGGAATGATTGACAGGATTGAGAGCAACATGGACCAGTCAGTGGGCTTTGTGGAGCGAGCCGTAGCAGACACTAAGAAAGCGGCAAAGTTTCAGCAAGAGGCTCGACGTGTGAGTGACGACGGTCAGGAAGAGTGGCCCGGTTTCCCAAAAGCAACGAAAAGAGTATTTAACAAAACAACAGCGATGAGTCTGAGATCAGTGGATTTTTGTGTTTGCCTCAATAGACAGTACAGAGGACTAAATTGGATGGCACAGGATAATGATCGAGTGTCTTGATCATTGTCTGGCCTTTTCCTAGGATACAATCCATGTGGCTTAAGTTTTGCAGCAACACAATGTAACCTAATTCAGTAAGACGCAGTGTTGGCCAATCAAATACATGCAATCACACATTCCTGGTAGATTACTTTGTAACATAAAGGCTGTATTTCCACTGTTGACCATCAAAAGGAAGGACAGAATGGTTACTGTTATGATAAATGAAGGAGTTGTAAAGGAAAGAATTCCTCTTTAACACAAAGATACTTTTGGGAAACCTGCCTGACAACATGAAGTCCACCCCCACCAATCAAGACCCTGATCTTTACCTTGATCCTGACCTGTGATGACCCCCAATCCTCCTACTTGCTGTGCTCCTGAGCCTCCACCACCCTGTGGCCTGTGGACCCCTGTGCTTTCTAAACCACCAAAACCCAGAACCAAGACCTCCCCCTCCCCACACACACACACACACACACACACACACACACACACACACACACACACACACACACACACACACACTTACAGCTTCCACTCTCTCTTCTCTCTCTTCTCTTCAGCTTTAACTTCAACTTTGACTTTGTTTACAGTCAGTCATGACTGCTGTGTTATCCTTTGGTTTTGTCTGTGTTTGAAGATGTTGCTTGTCGGCTTCAGGCTAGTTCAACATGTGTGTGAAATTAACGTTTGTTTTCACAAGTTGACATAAAGTCAACACTGCTGTGCCACGACAAAACTGGTCTATCAGACTTTCGCAAGATTGATGCACTGAGTTTGTGTGGTTACCTAGCTGCTAAGAGGATTCATGCTATATGATCTGGCCGTTGTTGCCATATGCTGTACATGTTCCTGAATACAAAACTGGTACAAATGCTCTGTAACCGTTGTATTGAATGTGCATAGATTAAGGATGAACTTCATGTTGTTTCCCACTGAGAATGGTCCTGATGGCGTTGTATGTACTTGGTTGTTCCCAACAGAAAGTGGTGATAATAGTGGTGGTTGTGCTGGTCTTGCTGGCCTTACTAGCTCTCATAATCGGGTTGTCAGTGGGATTGAAGCCAAGCTGATGAGCTATTTGAATAAGAGGAGAGCTTATGGTGAGTAACTCTGGAGCAAACAACCTCTGTCGTGCTGCAGTGGGTGTGGGTAAGAAGCCTGCTTTGGAAAAGGATTTGCACACTTTTTTTCCACATGCTCTGTGTGTGTGTGTGCGTGGTTTCTTTTTACCTGGGGGCCTTACTTGAGGTGTGTTTGTGTGTATTTGGCGTTCATGGGTGTGTGGTTTTTTCCTCCTATTCTGCAGCACTTGCCTCTGGTTACAACCAAAGCAGTGTGAGTAGTGAGTGAGTCGCATGCAGTTTCAGCTGGTGTTTGGTCTGTGGGCTCATTTCAGTGCTCACGTTCCTCAACATTAACACTGTTCTCTCTGTATCTCCCTCTCTGTAGAAGATGATCATTATCGGTGTGGTCTGTGCTGTGATTGTTGTCATCCTCCTCATCGTCATCCTCACCCAGACACTATAGCAGGACCGCTGTCTTCTTGCCATCATCAGTTTATTCATCATCATCATCAGCCGACCATCAAAGAACAAAACTGATCATTACTCCATATGGATATAATGATGTTTAACCTGCAGATGTACAGCTCATCAATTTAAAAAAAAACAAAAAAACAAACAAACAAAAAAAAAAACACCTGAAGGTCGAATGTAACGTTTGACCACCGGGAAGAAGAAGACCTAAGAGACTTGTGATGATTCTAAAAACTTTGTCCAATCAGAACTGTCCTTCCTGGTCTGTGAGAGTCTGTTTGACTCTCTCAGGCGGTTTGGACAGTTTAGGGACGCTCTGCTGCAAATGAGGAAACAAGACTGAAGCTGACATGAGGTACAGTACCTGTCGTATCTCTGTGGAAGGGAAAGGGGAATTGAAAAACCATGACATCACCCCATTGTTCAACACTGTATGCCAAAGAATGAGCTTGGAAGTGTTTTTCATCTAAAATGTATTTGATGTCCAGTGAGTCTGACTTTGGTGAAGCCCCGTAGACGCACATCACCTCCCCCCACCTCATTATTTCTTACTTTATGAGCCTTGACACATTTTATGATCGACATGCTAGCTACTGTATGTTCACTGTATTGGGATTATGTTGGTTTTTGAGGGGGTTCTAGCACTTTCACATTTCAAAATGTCTTATGTCTGTAATTGAACAGAAATAATTATATTGTGTGTTGTCGGTATCTTGCCCTGAACATGGCGCAGTTCTTTAACTTGAAGAGGATCGGTGTGCTCACTTATGATTCTTCAAAACAAGGAGCCCAGTGGTTCTGATGATTAAATGTGAAGGATGGTGCTTATAGAAACACGTCTCATGGACAGGTGGAGCTAAGATAAGCAAACAAGCAACAACAAAAAAAAAAAAAAGAAGAAGAAGAAGACAGAGATACAGGATAGGGGATAAACATGCATTCCTTGCTTGAAGATTTAGCCAAACACTGCAGCATCTGGGATCTTTGTTTTTATGTCTTTGCTGATCTATTACAATGTCAGCCCTGTTGATCTTTTGCATACACAGACATGATTATCTCCCTTGTGAAAATGCTGTAAAACATAATGTTTTGATGCCAAAGAGAGATTGGTAGTAACACTAGCCCCCCAAAAGAATAGTTTTTGTATTTATTCTACTTTTTGATGGCATGTTGCTGATAAAGCCGCACACACAGGATGAGGTGTAAATGGACACTTTGACATACAGTAAAGCTTCCCGGATTGGCAGCTCCTTACTAGCGTGAGATGCCTTTCCCGGCGTATTTCAGGTCTCAAAATATTTCTACTTTAGATAAACTGGACAACTCAGTTGCTAGTTTATTAGGTACAGCTGAAACGAATGTGCTCTGATACAGCAGCCCTACAGTAAATCCTATGTTCATGAAGGTCATAGTGTTCAGCTTTTGTCAGAGATACAGTATGTTTGTTAAACTCTGAACATTTTGGAGGCTGCAGTTTGGGGTGCTTTTGAGTTGGATTGCGTTACACTTAAAAGGTGTGTCTAATATTTATTCTGCCCTCATAGATAGAAACAAAATATCAGAAACACCACCCAGTGTCACAGTTTACAGTTCAACAGCAACACTGAGTACAACGTCCAAAAAGACCAGAAAGTCGAATCACAAGTTCAGAAAACACTGATGAAATTTTGTGCGTAAACTTCAACTTTATCCCTGACTAAGTCTGAGATGTTGTTTTCTATCAGTGTATGTCAGTGATCCATCCAGATAAAGGTTTTAGCTACATGTACCTGATAAACCAGCAGCTGAGTTTAGTTCTGGTTGGTCGTCATCATTTCATGAGGCGTTTTCTTCTTGCTAGAAGGTGTGCAGGTGATGTCACCAAGAGGCTTTAGTAAGTCAGTTAAAGCAGGTGATTCCAGCTGTGCGGACAAGGACTGTATCAGAGACACTGTGTCCAGTCATTAAAGAGAAGAGCCAAGGTGGTCCAACAAGCATTGACCATGTGTAGGGGTAAAGATGTCCCAAGCATTATGAAGGCCTGAATGGTGCCTCTAATTCTGGTTGAGCACTTTGAAAGTGAGGGGGGTCCCCCCAGCCAGCCAGGCTGCTCTGTCCTCAAAGGTTCAGTCCTAATGTTTCTATTCAAGCCTTCCTCTTCACACCATTTCAGCTATCAGCACGGGCTGCAGTAACAGGAGGAGGGGAAAACTCTGTACACTGTTTTAAATGAAGGTGCCGATGATTCGAATGGAAAATTAAAGATTTTATGTTTTTTAAAGGCTGGTTGACTCGTGTTTCCTTCGCGGTCTCGTGCCTGTCTGCTGCGCTTTGTAAATATGTGACAGAATTTTGACTTTTTTGATGACTACATGTTATGTGAGAGCTGTGTGCATGGTTTTTTATGGGATGTAGTAGCTGTTGTCAGCAGATTGTAGATGCAGAATGTTAACCACAGTGTTGCAAAGGGTGCCTTTTAAAGATTGGTGCCAAAGAGGAGGTAAGAGTGTTTACTTTTCACCTTTCCTGTCTCTTTACACACAAATACACACACCCTAACCTCTGAGACCCTTTGTTCTCCTTTTGCTCAGTCATTTCCTCAAACCAGTGTGTTCATAAATGTGAATAATTGCATCGTGTTTGGCTGTGACCTGTGAATTAAAGCCGGATTCCAGTGAGCGCTGTTGTCTGATAACTGTCTATTTTTGGTTCAATCCACAGAAAAAGATGATGATTACATTGTGCTGTGCCATCATTGGAATTGTTGGGTTCTCCTATCTCTACAGCTTCTTCTCATAAAAGGTTTAACAGAGGTAAAACACCTGCATCAGCTTTTACACTGAATGCTCTTTATTCACACTACAAACTGAATGAATGAATGAATGTGTTGTTTTTTTTGTCTTTGTGTAGTGTTTCTAGGAAACATGGTTTCAAGAAAAAGAAAGTTTCCTGAGGTGCTCCCCCTCTCTCACCCTCACCATTATTTGAATATCTTTTAAAATCTAAGAAAGTATTTAAAAAAAAATACGTAATTGAACCGTATCCATCCTGTGCACTTACCCTTCTATTAATCAGTAGAATTTCAATTATCTTCTTGCTGTATGAAGTGTTTGGAAACGTGTTAGAAATGTGTAGATTTTTCTCAGTCTGCCTGTTCATAACCAGATGACTCGACGTGAGACTTTGAATCATTTTGACCCTCTCTGGTTGACTGAAGTCTGTCGCCACCTGGTGGTTGCAAGAGGGAGCAATCATATTTAGAGGAACTCTCATTATCAGGAAACGATTTCGAAGAATTCATTTCAGCTTAAGGTAAAACTGCATGATGGTGATTTTTGTGTTGTCTGTGATCTAAAAGTCCCTTTATGCAGATTCACATTATTATGCTCTCTGGTCAAAAAAATCCAATTAGTATTTTCTTACTTGTTTGTGGTCATAATTTGATTAAACTGTGTGTGACTTTGTTGTGTGTGATCTGTCTGTATGTCTGTTCTGCTGAAATGCCTGTACTGATGTTTTTTTTTGCTGTAAGAGCGCCTGTCACTCACACTGGCTGTGTGTCAACCCAGTAAAGCCTGTTATGTAATAAAAGATTTCTGTGCGTTGTACCAAGTGTTCGTGTATGCTTCGCTTCTTGTGTGTGGGGGGTTTATTACATGGATCAGCTGATCGCCTGTTTGCACGGAGAGACTCGTCATGACTGGGTTTCTACGGCCCGACATGTTCCACTTCGTCCGTCTTATTTGTCCCTGTTTTATTTGTGCAAAGGCTCCAGCAAATGTATGGCGATGCACGACATAACATCCGTGTATGAAAAGCTTCCGTGACCTCATTTCATCCCCCATCTCCCTGTTTCTGCTGAACAAGATGCAGGCCCGGCCCATCGACACCACGTGGGGTGGAGTCTACGTTAGGATGCGTTCGCTTTTCTTCTTCGTACTTGGAGGATAATCAGGATGGGGGCGCAGTGACAAAATAATTACTCCGCAGGAGGGAAATGTAGTTTCACAGCAAAAGCACGAGAATGGACAAGAATGGTAGGATGCAAGTTAGTAGAAAAATAAGTATTTCTAAATACATAAATCAAGTGAAAAAAGATAGATCCAGTTCATTAACAGAGATCAGTGTGCAGTTTCTATTTATTTTATTTTTATTTTTATTATGCAGTTATGGGAAAAGAAATTAAGCAAGCCTAATGTGAAAATTAAGAAAAAATATATGAATATAATCTCAGCCGATATCTGTAATATATGTTAATGTGATCTATACATATGATTTGAGCAGTGGCGTACTTTAATGTATCACTTATGTGTATATAAAACAGCAGTTACAGTAGCAATACGGGTATAACAATATCGGAATTCTAAAAATAGAAACAGTATGGTACTGTACTATACTTATGCATTCATAATAATAATAATAATAATAATATAATAATAATAGTAGTAGTAGTTGTGGTAGTAGTAGTAGTAGTTGTGGTAGTATTAGTAATAATAATAATAATAATAATAATAATAATAAAAATGGGCTGTTAATGTAATTATACATGACAACTAGTC